>DWPT01005693.1:0-12024 GCA_018251895.1 Agathymus mariae mariae
TATAGACGCCGAGGAAGCAGTGGCTGCGTTTCAAAAGGCCGTCGAAGAGACCCCTAAGGACGAGTGGGCAAAGTGCTATTCTCAGTGGTTCTATCGGATGCAGCGATGTATTGATGTGAATGGACACCATTTTGGGAAGATATAATAAAACTAATAACTTGCTAGTTTGCCCAGTTTATGATTTTCTAAAAACTTTGTGAAACCCTCGTCATTATATATATTAAATATGATTATGGAAACCAAACAGGGTTTCAACCTATCGTACTCCCATGGGGTTTTTCGTCGTGGTATATGAAATCAGGAGTTCACTCTTAGATGCTAAGTGATAATGGGTTTTGGACGTTCAACATACACCCTAATTTTGGACATGTTTTCCTCAGGCATCGTTGGCCCATCGGCATTCGACAAGATCAACTATACCACGCTCTCCTACGGAACGGGAGGTCCTGGATCATTCCAGTACTCCATCAAGTCTAACGGCGACCATAACACTATCATTAGGAACAACCCGAGCGAGCAGCAGACAGATGATTACATGTACGAGCAAATCGGTGCTATTCCCTTGGAGGAAAACTACCATGGGGGAGGCGATGTTGCTGTTTATGCAAGAGGTACGATTCCCCTCACCACTGATCGGTTACACGTCATACACATATTCAATAGTTGTTAACTAGTTAATATCCAGCGCTTATGTGCTTATTAATCATATGTAAAAGTTTATATTTATATACAAGTAATGTGAACCACTTTTATTTCCATTTTCTGGGAGCTACAAGTCTTCCAACTTCTTTCTGCCAATAATTTTTAGTAATTCACAGCATAATTTTAAAAGTCAGCTTCTCAATTTGGCATTCTAATTGTTCGAATTCTTTTCATGTGTTTAATTTTTTTATTTGGACTAAAAATAAAAGTTGTTTTTTTTTTATACTTTTTGCCAACCTTACTTTTTAGGGAACACATTTTAGTCGAAAGTCACTGACATTCCTATTCTTAGTTCGATCGCATTATATATTCGTGCCCTCACACATAGTTTTTTTACCAAAACTGATTTTGATTTATAGTCAAGTTCTTCATCTCAAATGATGAGTAGCGTCTGTTAAAATGTGTATTAACTTATTCACGAACAAATTTAGTCGACAATTAGGCAATTCACAATCCTATGTCCAGCTACTAAACTACTACTACTACTAAACTGGAGCAGAATAATGAGGATAACGCCATAAACAATTTCGCAGGCAAAGTGCAAAATGACAGACGTCACAACACCATTGCCAACATGTAAAAACCTAAGTGAATTTTTCTCAAACCCGAAACGTATCAATCAATTTCAAATATAAATAAAATATGTCAGGGGACAACATTTCATTCCCCATCTACGATAAGCCGTCAAATAAAGGACTAAGCCATTTCAACATTTTTATAGTGTACAAAATAGCTTATTAAAAAAATAAACCATTACTCCACCAGGACCATACGCACACCTGTTCCACAACATCCACGAGCAGAACTTTGTATTTCACGCGATCGTCCACGCTGCTCGATTGCAACCGGACAACGGTACCGAACTTATCAGACACAATTGGTTATACTTTCTCTTACCGTTAATGCTACTAAGCATGTCGGTTATTTACAACCATTAAATAAATATTATAATAAAGATAATACCATATTGTTAGCAATCGTTTTTTTGTTACCAGTTTTAACAAATAAATTTTATTTATATTGGAGTTGTATTTATTTTCAGGAAAATAGCTATTTAATCACATACGACTTTATGGATATCGACATTTTAAGTAACCCCGTGTACGGAGTACTTTGCACTCTGGTACTGTTCCGAATCGATTCCGAGGTGGTAATTCTATAGACTTACAATTATTTTTGGATAGACCTCCGCCTCTCCAGGGTCGTTTATTAATTGGACTCAAAATAAAATTCAAAATCATTTATATCAGTCATTCACAACATCACGACTAGTACCGTCTTGAGTGAGAACTTTTTAGTCCGCAGTCCGCAAACTTAGTCTTGCAGAACTTTTAGCGTTCCAAGAACTCTTAACATCGTTGAGGGTATCGCATTGTTAAATTATACCACCACACGCACTTAACATTTTTATTTATATCATAATGCATCATGTGATAACCTTCACGTGTAAAATGCAATTAGTCACTGTAAGTTAAAGATAAATGAAAACAACGTTGCACGATTACGATAACACGATTTAATCCCTCAATAATAATGCCATCAATAAATATACAATAAATAAAGTTGGTAATAATGTTCACCAGCCCATAATGGTGATGCACTATAATAATACAAATTCGAGATATAAATTTTCTACGTCTTTCTGAAAGACAGCAATATAAATAGAAGTTTACACCGCATATGTTTTGTACATGATTTTATTAAAATATACACGACCGTCCTGCGGAAATGGAATGGTCTAAATCTGTAAAAAGAGTATTGTTACGGATTAAAAAATTATTTTAAAAAACAGCTTACACCAATTTCTCTATATTTTAATAGGTAAACACTGGTACTGTTTAGACTAAAAACAATTCCAAAATATAAAGCGAAACAGCACATAAAATTAAAAAAAATATATGTTTGTGATATTTTTGTCTTATTTAACAATTTGGGATTTAATGGAATGATAATAATAAGAATATACATATAATTCCTATAGCGGGTTTATTTCAATAATGTTAAAAGACTTTTAGTAACGAAGACGTACCGAGGAGATAAAGAAGACGTCCAATTGAACGTTGTTAATGAATGCTAACAACCGGTGCGGTCATTTGAAGTTATTATTAACGGAAATATTTTCGCTATAGGAATTATTTTAGAGTACTACATAAATGTATATATTGAGAGTCCTTTACACATTTTTTCTAAATTTTGATGTTAACACTTCTAGTCTCTTCTCTTCTCTCACATTAGAAATGTCAGTCAGAACTGTAGTTTCTCCTAGTACTGTACAATTCTATTCAGAATTTAATTATTTAAAAGCTTTGTTCTCAACTTTACGCATTAGCCACATATTTCTTAAGTACCAAACCGATGACCATAGCTCCAGCTATTGCCAGAACCAGCCATTTTAAATTGGACCTAGAAGATAATGAGCATGATATAATTTTACATATACATTATATAATCCTGATTCAAAACTTCCAAATCATAAAACAATTTTTAAATTCTGTTTATTAGTTCGTATTATTAAGTCATATTTAAATACTTATTCTATTTTATTGATGACTGTTTTTAAATATCTACTCGAAAAAAAATTAAGTAATTAAATAAATGTTTGATAATAACCCACGTCGACGTCTCCTAGAAAAATGTAAAAGAAAACTCGTTAATACACACTTGTTAAATGTAATTAATATTTAATCAAAAATCAGTAATCTTTGTTACAATTTACACATATTTTTAGTACAACTATTAATTTTATTACAATTCGGTATTATATTTTGACGACCCCCCAGCCCACTTGGCAGTGACTATGCCTGCCGACCGAGGAGTAAAGGATTCGAATCCCGTGCGGGGCATGCATTGATGTGTCAGATAAAAATGTTTGTTCGCAAGTCATGGGTGTTTGTAATGTCGTATTTGTGTTTATGCATACCACCTGCAACACAGGGAGTCATAATGCGAAAATCGAGTGTGTAAATTTTTATTATTATATACCTATTCTTTCAATGCTAGACAAAATATATAAATAGCGATTTTCGCAACTAATTAAGGCCTTGTGATCTTTTATGTGGATATTGATAGTGGATATAACATATATAAATTATGAAATGCTTCCGCTACACTTAGAAATATATTTTTCAAGCTCAACTTGACATTTACTAGTAAGTTGACATTTACTATGAAACTTGGACCGTAATCGCAAACTCACATACACTAGTAAAACATCAAAAATTATGTACAAGGATTGTTTTACTGGGGGATTTTATGTTGCAGTGGTCACTCACCCTCTGTGCCATTCGCAGGGATCTTCTTCGACCGCCGCTGCTTTTTTTGCCTTCGGCATTATACGGTCAATGGAACATCTTAATAGAAATAATAGAAATATGCGTATTGCCCACAGTTACGTATCCACGCGCTTAAATACTTCATAGTATTGATTTCGATGGACGGATGGATGGATAAATTGATTTTGATGAATTATGTTTATTGAATTTACATATCGAGTTCGTATGGGAGACCAAGAATTGTCAAAGTATATTTGTCACAGTTAAATGTCAAAAGAAACTCAATCCAGCCAGTAGATATTTAATAAAAAAAATATGTTTAGATTCCAGGGACGGATAATCTTAAGGAATATATTGTTGTATATTGGATTTTTTGAACGATATCAGATAATATTTTATGTCTAGTATAAACAATATTTGAAATGCTCGTGACCGAATTTTACACAAACATTATATGTAAAAGCAAGTTTTAAAACTTTAAGTGGTCTGCTTTATTTTTGGTGTGTTTTCAGTCTAAACATGGAACTATTTTGTGTGATGGGACCCGTATTGTAACTAAATTGAAATAGTAAATAAAAATGCCAGTTCCTTCACTTCACGCGCTGAGATACTTCTTCAGAACAAAGCCGATGACAACGGCGCCAGCTAATGCCAGGACCGCCCACTTTAAGCTTGATCTAGAAACATAACAATATAACTTAACTAATTCCATTATTATAAAATTTTATTATACTAAATATGGCTTAGATATACGTCGGTTTACTAAGTACCGCACTGATGTCAGCAGAAGTTATTAAGTATCATTTTTGAAGGTAGGAAAACGAAATCACTCGCAACTTGTCAGATATATTTTTTACAGCATTCGAAGAACACTTTAGTTACAAAGTTACAGCCTTAACATCTTTCGTACCTTCTAATTTTCTGGCCGACAACGCCTCAGCAATACCTTTAGTCTTACTGATGTCCATGGGCGACGGTGACCACTTACCGTCAGGTAGCTCGTCTGCTCGTTTGTCGGTTATTTGTAATATAAAAAAAAATCCAGGCCTTGCTTACTGCTTCGTAGACTTCCCTTTCATGTTTCATAAATCGGACGAAGTGATTTACGTTTTCGTTCGTTACGTCGGAGCCAGTAACAAGCGCTTGTCTCTGTTTTAATGTTGGTCGGCAACGCACTACTGATGACTTTGATGTTTGGAGTAAAATGACCTAATGCGTGAGCGAGACGCATACAGTCATTAGTACGTTTGCATGAATTTTATCGGTCACCGCGCCACGCCGCCGGCGTCGATATCGCGTCAAACGACATAGTCGTTTGTAACACAAGTTATAAAAAATATACAAGATGTTTTAATTATCTCAGTAATATATTAAATAATTTCAAAATATTTAGCTGCACTATCCCCGCAAAATTCAAAAGTAGATTTAGTGATTTAAGGAAAATCAAAAATATATTATTGCTCATAGGAAAGTACATGGCACTTGATACCGGTAACAATATCGGAGCTGGCTGGCATACTAGGATGCAATTATACAGGACTATTTGATTGATGTATCAACCTTAAGAACAATACGCATCTAGGAGTTATATTTAAAGAAAAGGGGGCAGAGAAAAATTACTATAAAGAAATATTTTCAAAATCGGCAATGTCCTGATTAACGAATGTAATAATCGTCAGGTTTATCGCCTTTGCGTCGCATGACAAGCCTACACCGTCACGACAAAGCTTATTTCGACAGGGCAATCACATGATTGAAAATTATACTCTATTATAATAATTACCTGTAAAATACGCAATATGTTTAATTATATAACGCTCTTAGAGATCAGCGAGAGGTCGTCCTCGCACCCCTAAACTATATATATGTGTGTCTAGATTTATCTGTATAAATGAGGTCATAAGGCTGTGCTTATATTAGGTAGAGCCATATCGATATACATTACCAGGCAGGATATACCAGGATTCGTCGATAATCAAAACCAGCTGGTCATGTTAAACTACCCTGGAGCATATTTGTTTACAGCCCTGTCGCAGGTTCGAATCCCGACCGAGGCAGAATGTGTCGAATAAGTTTTTTTTGGTCGTTGGTATATGATACCAAATTTTTTCCACACCCACAACACAAAGAACCCTAGAGCGGGGGTTCAAATATGTGAGCCTTATTATATATACGTTGACACCTTGTTTTTAAATGTATAAAGCTGTACTCAGAGCGGTACAATTTTCATTTATTCCGTATTTAAAACTACAATAAATACGTTATTAGTTAGGTAGGTATCCACAAAAATTTCACTACTAACCTAGGATAAATGGCTTATCTAGAATAAAGATATATAGTTACAAACTAATTTATGTAGTAATCAACTGATACGTCTAAGTGTTAATTTGTCTAAGTTCTATTTCATTACGCTACTGTTGCATAAAGAATCAAAAAATGGTTATTTACGATATTTTAGACAACGAAAATTGAGATCTACATAAAGAATTTGATACTAAACCCTCCTGCGTCACATGGTCTACCTCGTCTTGAAAAATAAAAAATAAAATTTATTAATATTGATATTCTAAAACGGTAAAATATAACTACAAACTCTTAAACACAAATCAAAATGGCTGTGAGAAAAAGTTCTCGATATCGATTATCGACTGCTTAGCGGTTTAGTTATGTGACAGTTTCGAATGACAAGATAAGTAAAACATTTTAACCGTATTAAATTTGAAAACTAATTATGATTATATTTTTAATTGATATAGAATTAGCAAATAGGCATGCAATTCAATTCTATAATCTGCTATTCTATTTGAAATCAGTCAAGCTCTTTACAGGATTGTAATTGATCTTTTTATTTTTAAAAATCGAATACAAATATAGAGATTACAAAGACCTCTATATATGTATATCTATATCAAATTTTGGTCAATCGCTTCGCTTCAACTGTGGCTTAGTAATAGTGTTTTTCTTTCTCCAAAGTAGTTTCTCTTGAAATGGCTAAATAAATTTAAATTTAATCAAATTTTGTTTTAGCTGTACCATGAGGTTTTCTACGATTTTAAAAAGCGGACGTACTCACCGGTTCCGGCGGGTTCCTGTCCTATCCGCCACAAAAAGGTTATTAAATCATAGACAAGGGAGTATAGTATTTAAAAAAAAGAAGAGTTTCAATGATGGCTACAAATTAACAATAATAATACTTCATTTATGCATCAGGTTGAGCAGTAGTTATAAGTGTACCCTTTAGTTCTAATTACAGAAAAAAAAATGTTTAGTACACTTTGACAGCTGAATTAATTGGTAATTCTGGAGGGTTAATCAGATACTCCGACTACTTCGGTTCACTTATAGGGCGTCTCGCAAAAGTAGTAGTCCAATGCGACCAATCTCAAATAGTATTTATGTTTGAGGTCCGTGGAGTTGGGGTAACTACCTAAACTCGGTAAACTGCATGCCCCCCTTTCTACTTCTATATCAAAAAGGTAGGTAAGTGCAATATGATAATGTTATAAAAGATAAGGATAATTTACAATATTATGATAGATGATAACGTAATTTTATTACATTTAAAAAGTGATATCTCTGAAATTAAAGTAGACGATAAAATAATCAAAATATTATCTAGGCATAATTTGATATTTTTATCTGTAAAACCATGTCATAGATAAAATTACTTTCTCCGTTGAAATCTTAAATTTCCGTCTTTCCGTAAAGCAAAGTTAATGATAATATGTACGTTTCTTGAATGAAATATGAACTAAACATGAGATTTCTATATAAACATTGGATATATTAACCTTTCTTTAGGTACGATGATAGATTTAACTCTCCTTTCGATTTTCGGTTTTGGAGGCGCTTTATATACGGATTTATTGTCGGGTCTCTGAGTACTGGTAAAACATATTCACTAAATTAATATTTATTTAAGTACAATTCAAGCACATTTGAATGTAAACGGTTTTATACAGAATACGTATTGAGTATTTATTGAGGCTATAGGCAACTTAAACTTGTATTTAATACCAGCGAAACAAAACAGAGTGTTGAGGAAAATATCGTCCAGAGATATAATTAATTCGAAGACACATTATATTATATGGAATATTCGCGGCTACCACACAGTCAGTCACAAATATTGGTCTATTAATGTCTGAAAAACGCGAAAAAACGGATTCCACCTATTTGCCCGGCAATGCGAATGCGTTGAATTCATTGTTATGGACGTCAACAGACCATGGTGACCTCTTATCATAAAATGCCTTGCATAAAGACTGCAGGCAAAATCACGATTCATGTATAATTCGTAATTCATTTATATATATATACATATATATAATCCTACTCACATGTAACACAAGTGATCCCCATGTGTGTGTTTCTTAATTTATTTAATTAAACTCACTCGATCATGCACGATCGGAGCAAGTCGTATTGAGATAAGAGATTGATAAAATAAAATTGATTTACTAAAAATACTTTTAACTAGACCTGGCAGACGAGCCATCGAAAGATCTCCACGTTTTTTCCGGCTTCTCAAATCTGGGTATATGTTCACAACTGGACAAATAATAATTTAAATTAATACAGAACCAAAAAAATTACGTTTTCCATAATAAATATAGAAATAAAAAATGACCTGTAAACTGTGACGGATGTACCTTCAAACGGTAGATGCGAACTGCAGAAAAAAATATAGGTGCATTAACAATATCATGTTTTGCGTGGAGAAAAAATCTATTGTCAGTGCGTTAGTACTTTACTTTGCTATAATACACACGCTACGAGTTATATTTCTTCTTAAAGTATACATATGTATATATAAGATTAATAGTGGATATGTTTCAAAACAAAATTATTAATACTAGTTTCCAAACATTACCTCCAATAACGAACTATTGATAACTACGAAAATATGTATTGGTCCGGCACACAACTACTTATTGAGGCAACGAAGGTCACTTTCCAATTCAACAGATAAATGACAAAAAAATTATGTCATGGATTTATTGCTAATTGCACACAGAATAGAATAACCATTGCAACAATTTTTTATATTCTGCTGAGTTGTCAATGATAAAGGACATCTGTTCATGCACCTCTTGTAGAGAAGCATTTAGGTTTTTTTTAATAGTTCATGAAAAAATAATTTGTATAGACCAAACTATGAATCCATACTAATTTTTTTTTAATGCGAAGGAAATCTTTCTTTGTGTCTATATTTTACGGTTTCACTGATTTGATTTGATGATGAAATTTAATATAGTAATAGTTCGAGACCTGGAAAAGAACATAGGCTACGTTTCTACAAAATTTTCCTTAGATTTTGTGAAATTCCAATATACAATATAAATTAAAATAAAAGATGAATATGACTGATTCTTGTCATAAAAAGAATTAAACACTCTGAATCCAACACAATTGGAGTCACAACTAAGGGAAGCTTGTAATAAATATATCTACAATTGTCTCATATTGACAGCTATATTAAGACTTTACATTATGAAACTTATACCATGTATATATTAGATACATTTTATAAGGAGGCTTGAGTCCTGGGAGTTTGTGATGTCTGACCGATTTGTGTATGTTCACATCTCATCACTCTCAAGGTTTCTTAGTGCCAGGGTGTGAGTGTGAGAATGTATTAAAATGTTATTGAACAAGTAATTCAATATGGTAATAATTATGTCATCTTAGTTATGTAAAATTCAACTGAGTTTGCCTAAAGACTATTTTATTATCTAAATATATGAATAAAATGACATTGTAATGCAATATTCCCTATTTCCAGATTGTGAATAAATTTTGAATTGATACTTACTTATCAATATTGACAGGTCCTGTCACAGAAATTTCCCCAGGTGGCAATGTGCCGATTTTGAACTTTTTCATTATTTCTCTGAAAAGCAAATATGGTTCAAATTATTTTAACAAGAAACAGCAAATTAAACATGTAAGTAAAACTATTTAATTAATTACAATTCATTTGTCTCTGTATATTACACTTTATTTATATATGTTGCACACAGTAAAATATTTTGTATTATATACTCAATAATATTATTGTATTCAAAAGTATACCTAGCATCATCACTATGACCAACATCTTCAAAATTCCGTGTGCCATCTTTTCCAGCTACATCCAACAAAGCATCTTCACCACCAGGATGCTAAAAACAGAAAATAATAATTTAGTAAGTAAACTTTGATTCTTTATGTTTACTTTGGCAACCTTTTGCTTTTCTTGAGATTACTTTTATTGAATGAAATTAGATCCTTATTATAAAGTTTGTTTCTTCATGCTTTATACTGCAATATTTAATAATATGTGTGGATTTTAATGTCTATTGTTTAAAATATAAAGAACGGCTTTTAAAACACTTTTTAAATTCCCAGTTACATTGAAAGGATGTCATGGCCCTACATTATTGCACTGTGGACTATAAATATATTTATTTCTAGGTTAATGACTATTTAGGAGGGCCTTTAATACTAAATAAGACTGTTTGTATATTTCAAATAATATATTTTGATCAAGTTCAACCATATTTACTATATATATAATTCACTTATTTTACAATTTCATTTCATTTGCTTTTTAAAAATCAAACCCCCTGTCTTTTTATAATCAGAACAAAGAACTATAAATTAAAATTATAAATGCACGCCAATTTGCATACATATAAAAATAGGTGGTAAAAGGAAAAAGGATGAGGGAAACCAAGACCACTTATCAATCAAGTTTTTTTTTATAGTTAAAAAAATATTGAATCGGTTTCCTACTACTGGATACAAAATTTAAAAAATATATATTATGCCCTATAATTCCAATAAAACTGCAATGAATTTATTACCTCACCCAAATAACTTGTTACATCGTAAACATCGTTGTGAATTACTATCCAGCAACTATCGCTATTCTTATGCTGTTTCACTTCACTGAGACTTATAATTCTGCTCATATTGAAAAAGTATTTTTTTTAGATTTTTCGGTAAAGGTTTTTGATTTACGAAAGAATTTATTTCATATTTTACTCAGTCTAATACGGCACCAAAAATATAAAATATTGTCGTTGAGTGATTTCCTTGACAATTTAATGCACAACACCATTCATATTACTGTTCTGAATTTAGGACAGAAAATGTACAATATCTGACAGATGAACAGCTGATCAACAAACAGATTAAACAAAAGTAAAAAAATATTTTTATTTTTCATATACTATTAATTACAATATTAAGTAGTAATTTAATTTCTCATAACAAATATTTACCTAGGCTAATAATTGCAAGCACTTATGATCCAATTATTTTTGACTATTGACATGATAGAAACTTGACATTTTTTAATCAGAATATTGATAACATTAACATGACAGTTAAGTTAACCTCTTATTTACTAGCATGTTAAACATCTGGAGTTTCAATTAAAAACTAATACTAATAAATAACTGCTAACACTAGCATAAAGTGGTAAAATACTAAATATATACCCATATATAATATAAAAAAAAGTATCGAAAGATCTAATTTGAATAATATTACTGAATAATGTTTGTTACGTAGCGTGGAAGCTAAATGGCAGAGGAAGTTGACTTCAATGATGTTTTAGAGGGAATATTCCTCAGTGAAGAGAGCCAGAAACAGGTAAGCTACCGGGAAGGCTATAAAGCTGGAGCTGAGACTGGCAATCCAGAAGGATACCATCTTGGCTATCACAGAGGTGCAGAGTTAGGACGGGAACTTGGTAATGTTTTATGATTATTTTATTAATTAATAACTTATTTATTATTTCCCTAAAGTAGACTAATTTCTACATTGCTGCCTAACTGTGAAACTTAAAACTAAATAACATGCAAGTGTAAAAACTAAACAAATTTCGATATATGCAATTTATTAGTATTAATGAAAATGAAACAAATGTTGTTTTCATCCAAATTGGTTTGATTAGTTTTTTTTTTATGGTAATAGCCGACTAACAAGCAGACGAGCCACCTGATGGTAAGGGATCATCGTCGCCCATGGACATCAGCCAGACCACAGGTATCGCTGATGC
>DWPT01005694.1:0-12023 GCA_018251895.1 Agathymus mariae mariae
AGTACCACAGAATACACTAGTACTTGATACTCATCACATCATAGTCCGTGGGCTTACTAATATATTAACGCGTACGATATCGAAAAATTTATATTGACTTTGACTATGATGATTTTATCATTCATTTTTTAAGATTGGGATAGTATCTACTTCAAAGAGCTTTAATTTATCCTTCTGATATTTATTCCAAAACATGACCACAGCAGCAAGACCTACGTTTGATCCTGCTCGAGGCGGACAGGGACGAGGAGAGAAAGACTTAAGTGCAATATCTCGACAATATTCCAGTAGAGATTTGCCAGGACATACAAAACTAAAATATCGGTTAGTAAACAATTTCACAATTTTAAATATTAGTAACACTTCAAGGTCAAAAGTAATATGATTTTCATAATAACAATCTCAACTCGACAGTGAACAAGGCCAGGGTACCTCAGAAGAACTAAGGTCCAGGGATTTCCGTAAGGAACTCGATGAGAAAGAAAAGGAGAGTAAAGGTCCAAGTACTAGAAGACAAAATGAACCACCCGCCAAGAGGCTCAAAGTAGACCAGGTGCCAGCTGCAAGCTTGGATGCAGATGATCCACTTGAGGGAGATTCATCAGATTCCGATGATTCTGATGATGATACTGCTGCATTGCTTGCAGAGTTGAATAAAATAAAGAAGGAACGAGCTATCGATCAAGCCAAAAAGGTAATTTATAATGAGCTAGATGTTTAATCATCTTCAATTTGACATCTAGTTCAGTTTTGAGTGTCATGTACTAAAATTTATTTACCTATTTTAGTTATTCTAAAAGAACAACTTGTTTTTGACATTAACTGTCTGGTCATTAACCATTATAGGTTTTAATATCATCAATGCTTAGGGATGTTATGGATATAAAATTTTGTTGAATTCAGTTATGGATGTTTACAACTTGGAAATATTATAATGTATGTATAAGGTTGGATTATATTTAGTTATTATGCAATATTGTAATCACAAAATAGATTTTAGTCTTAAAAATGAAATAATAATAACTATCTAAAATAAAAAAGATACTGCTAGTGTATTGGCTTGGCTTGCATGAACCTGTCATAACGTGTTGCATTTAGTGTTTGGCCCTGATCTGAAAGTATTTGAAACTTTTATCAGATTTGGTTATGGTTTTAGATATGTGATAGTTTCTGTTACGATAATGGAGTTCCATAACATCCCTAATCAATACACATGGTGCCTTCTCCATTTAATATATATTTTTTGTAATTTTTGTTAAAATTATTAATTAAGTTGGAGAGGTACTGCATCTATTATTACCTTATCAATATTTAAATTTTTTTAGGATGCTGAAAGAAAACAGGAAGAGGAAAGGATCCGAATGGAGAACATTTTGTCTGGAAATCCATTACTAAACTATTCAGCAGCTGGGCAGAAAAATGACCTTAAGGTAATTGTATATTAAAAGAAAAATAAAGATATTTTTTATCTTCAATGTCTCAGACTTTTTTAAAACAACTAGAAAATTAATAAATAATGTTGGACAACCCCATAGCCTAGTTAGTAGTGACCTTGCTTGCCAAGTAAGGGTTGATGTTATGTTTATGTACATCAATGTCATTTGCAACCCGGGGGATAATCCCAACTTGGGGGTTTGAGTATGTGAATGTTTAATATTTATATATTGTTAATAAGTTCTATGTAACAATATGCTATGTAATCATTTTAAAACCATTTGAAATTTTATCTTTAGCTGGCATAGATGTAGACAAGTCTATGGCTAATGATAATTATATGTGAATAGGTATTTAATTAATAGTTCCTAATAGTAAATATTGGTGTGCATTTCCATGTTTAATTTTATAGCCAGATATTGTTTCCAAAAAGTTTTGGCATAATGATTTGAACGATAGTCCTGAGTTATTGTGAGATTGTAATTGTTGAGTTTTATCAACCTTCCAACAGTAATATTAGTAAGTATTCTCAGCACTATTAGGTTAAAGAAATTCTGCATAGTAGTTTGCACTTTTATCCCAAAGATCATATCCTATAATTTTCATACATTAGTGTTATGTGGGAGAGCTTATACCATGAACTGGCTTGTCAATAAAAGGTAGTCATTCCATAGTATTCAATGCAAAATAAATTTTTGGCTAATGTAGATTTAATTAACTTCAACCCTAAACCACATTAATATTCTTGCAAGCTGTGTATGAAGGCTTTGGTAGAATGGTAATAATTATGAGGATCAGATTTATCTAGGTTTCTTAAAACTTATTTTACTTATAACTCATGCACATATGTAAATATTTGTCCTTTTGGGGTGGCTGAAGGAAGGCATTTAATATAAATTGTATATATATATAAGCCTATAAGAAACTTAATTAACTTACTATGTAACATTGGCCGTATTGGGGCAGCCTAGAATATTCCTGCCAATCCCATGCTGGCAGAACAGGGTGTCGTAAGAGGCGACAGAAGCCAGCCTGCTTGGTGGTAGGGCTTTGCGTAAAGATTATATTATCAATGTTATTATTAAGCCGTTAATATTATTATTATTATTATTTCCTTGAAGCCTGCCTGGCTAGCTACCACCCTCCTGGTTAAGTCAGCTGCCAAACGAACTCGTCGTGTTCCGGCTGGGGGCTTGAGAGCCAGTACCTTCTTTCTTAACTTCTCATTTCCTGGCCGACAACGCATTTGTGATACCTTTGGTCTTGCAGATGTCTATGGGCGATGGTGACCACTTACCATCAGGTGGCTCGTCTGCTCGTTTGTCGGCTATTAACATAAAAAATAACATGCCTAAAGTATTTTTAAATATTACAGGTCAAAAGAAGATGGGATGATGATGTGGTCTTCAAAAACTGTGCACGTTCAGAACCAGAGAAAAAACCTAATACATTCATCAATGATTCATTGAGATCAGAATTTCATAAGAAGTTTATGGAAAAATATGTAAAGTAGTATTTATTGTAGTTTAATTTCATTATGTTCTTCTGATAATAATAGGTTTTACAATAAAATTTTTTAGCTTTATTTTCTTTTAATTTTACCAAGTTTTTAAAATTATCAAATTCATATCTGAATGAGGAATAATATGTAAAATAAAAACATATTATACCAATTCAAAGACTTGATGAATTTTTGCTCTCATATTTTGGTTAATTTTAACGCTGATATGTCTATGCCAAGTGTTAGTTTAATTTTTAAATTATTAGAATATAATATAGACATGGTAGGCATCAGAAAATTTGTTTTGCCTAAATTAAAACATTACCTAAATATAATGACCTTGTTTAAAATTGTGCAGTGTATATTTGATTGTTCTTCTCATAAAACCCATATATTAAATCTGTCAAAGCTTTTTTTTTTTTTAATACATTTATCGACAATTTTATTGAAATTACTATATTTTTATATGGCTTTCTGAATAATACTTATTTTGATGTGATTATTGAAATTACATGGATTACCAGCCTTGCTGTCTGGTCATGCCCAATATGACATCAAAAGTATTTTTCTTGGGTTTGGTAATGTAATGATGTTTTACTAGTGTATGTCCATGCCACTACAAAAAAGTAACATTATTGTATGATTATGAGATAAACACTTTTAAGCACACATCTATTTATTAATATTCAGTACCTAATTTTAGCCCTTTCGTGGTTATTATTAACTGTGTGGGTACAATTTATTAAAGCCATACAAAACCTATGGTTATACTGATCAGACAAATCGGCGATAAGGAACGATAAGTCTGGTCTGTTAGAAGTTTGACGAATAAAAACTATAGTGGATTGTACAATTTAATATGTTATTATAATACTATTACAAGTTTATGCCGCAAATGGGGCCTTGTATAGGAAGGCTTTTCTGTCTGTAAATACAGAAAAAAATAATTTTATCTATTTAAATACTACCCTACCCAGTGACGGTTTGGCCTTAGCAAAATATCAGGCCAGTGCCTTTTTCACTGCAATTATATTTATTTTGAGTCCAAGCTAGCTTCTGCTTGTGGTGCAACCTGCTGGATAACGAAAGATCATTATCCGTCACATAAATGTCTGATCCGGTCGGGAATCGAACCCTAGACCCCTCGTTCATTAGAGGGTCACTATAAACTGAGTATGTAGTTGTCAAATTTGAAAATGAATTCCGCGTTGTATTGCAAAAAAAAACTAATAAATAAGAGGGCTTGAAGTGCTTTGCTCGTCGGAGTTCAGAGCCCCACACAGTTCAAAACAGTTACACTGAAAGTCGATCTCTGGATAAATCAATTAAACTCAATTAATATCTTTGTGGTAAGTTTCTAGTACCTCTAACCGCCAGCCTTACTTTTTAATAATGAATAGGGAAAAATACATTCGCAAGAATATAGATCCTCTTCCTTTTTCCAAACCTGTTAAATATGGCAATGAATTCCTCTGGGTCCCCATAGGTGTCTATCGTATTTTATTTTATTTTAGACAATCGTTATGTAGAACCAATATTAATAAAATTGAAGATGCACGTTACCTGTGACTTGCTATTAGTCTATGATTTTAAACACCATCGCAAATACAAAATTTATACAACTTTCATCAACCCGTTTCAACCCGTTACGCCTAAATTCAAGTCTGATTTTGAGAATTTATTGAGTAATTCCTTTGTACCCAATCTAGGTATTATCAAAAGTGATTGGCAGTCATATAAAAGTCGCTAACGCTTCCCTTCAGAAGACCTTCCTTCCTTAAGTGTGGAAGTAGCACCCGCATTGTTTTAGGCATAGGCTTTTTTAGTTCTGTAAATAAGAAACATTAATTTATTATAATAGTTGCAGCAAGCTGAAATGGTCTTGTGTATTTCAGTTGCATTGTCGGTGAATCAAGTAGAAAAACGGATTCACCTCTTTCCTTATAGCCGACAGCTCGTTGGTGACATGTGTGGAGGCCTACAGAACATGGTATTTCATTTGATATGGCAAATATCGACTTCGAAGTATGTTGCGACATAGTTAACAAATATATTACATTGACTAGGCCTCCTGTCAATGGGTGGTGATGATAGCTTAATGCCAAGTGATCAGTGAACTTGTTAATCAGATATTAACATATAATCGTCCTATTACCCTTTAATCCACAGTGGGACATGGGCATGTCATTAGTTCTGTTTAAAACGCATAAAATCATATTTTTTCCTATAATACTGTTCATATCTGTTCGCTACTATTTACCGTCGGCAATTACATATTTTGTTTGGGTCTTGGAAACCTCATCTAAGGTTTATAGACTCATTGCTATTCGAAACATGTGCACATGTTCTCTCTATTACCTAGCTTTTAATTGTAAATGTTAATTAATGTGGATACAAAATGAAGGAATAAATACAACCTTAAACCTACGAATAAATAATAACCTTAAACATAAAAATTATGAATTACAAAATGTTCAAAAGTCAGCTTGTAACGTATTATACAATATTGAAAATACATGCGTTTATGTGACATACAATTTGTACGTTTTTGTTAGTTCTGACAGTACAGTTAGCTTGACGTTTGTGTATGTATGATGTGTATGCGCTTGTTGCGACGGTGGCGCTATGTTTACAATTAAAATGAAGAAACACTTATGAAATGACCAAAGAGGGCAGAGGGGGAGCGGGGAGTGGTGGCGAGTGTGGCTGGTGGCCCACCTTGAGTGGGCAGGTTTAGTGGCTGTGGCTAGCCCCGTCGTGTGTTTTTGTGGTCGGTCGAGTCATATAACTTTAACTAGTTAGTTGAGTAGGCGCTTTGACAGCGTACATAGATAGCGTTAAGTGACGACGAATATGGCTGGCTCGGACACAGTGTGGCAATGCGCGAGTTTTATGTTGTTGTTTACTATAATAACAGAGGCAGCACTTTCCGGATTATACATCGATAATGGAGTGGATCAAACTGTAATACATCATTCAATGACGCGACACGAACGACAAGTGGTCGAACATGAAATATTAGAATTATTAGGACTCGGCGAAAGGCCTCGGAGATCCCGGACACCACCCTTAGATCGCTCTGCACCTAGTTTTTTACTGGATGTTTACAAGCAGTTAGCGGAGGAACATGAGCAGGCTCGTCCGACTCGAAGCTCGGAGATGGCTCTCACTGGAGAAGAGCAACAAGCTATTGATGAAAGCGATCTCATCATGACTTTTCAGAGTAAAAGTAAGTATGGTTTTATATATATTAATCAACTTTTGTAAATCGCTTCAGTGTTTCAAGGTTTACGAAAAAATATATTTTTTTAATTATTCGATAGCTGCCAGACTTAGCATATTAGCATTACCTTATTGTCCGTGCGGTGCACATTTATAAACGAGTATGTTTATAAATGCATATTCTATTTCTGGTACATAATCTTTACGTTCTCGGAATAACGTTATATACAAGCTATCAGCTTGTAAGAGTTAAAATAGTTTGGGTATGTTCTTTTTGTGTAGTGTTGGCCATTGTTGTGAGTAAGAAGTAGTAATAGTTCAAAAGTAAGTATATATTCAATGATATAAAATTTATAAGAGAGCAATATATTTTTTTTTATATCATGTGTTTTGGATTGTAATTATTTGAAGTGGGTATAAATTAGGGATGTTATGAATATGGTTATGGATATATGAATAATATTTTATGGGGCACGGTTACGGATATTAAATTATTTCGGATTATCCGATTGTTATGGATAGTTTCGGTTACGGATATTAGATAATTTATGACTTGGAAAAAGGTATATTCATAGAAAAACAAAAATAATAATAGTCTTAAAAATTGTCTACAATGAGAATGAAGCGGGTAGTGATGTGGTCGTGGAGTATAGCGGCCGGCGAAAATCTGTCATAATTAATTTTATTTAGACTGCCGTTATACGAAACTTTTTTCTCGTGTTCGGTTACGGTTTCGGATATATTATTATTTCGGATATCCGATAGTTTAGGTTACGGTTACGGAGCTCCATAACATCCCTGGTATAAATATACTCTCCGTAATAATATATTTTTTTGATCTCTTTGTAATGATATTGTAACAGTAGTTACCTATATTTATCGGATACGGATACATATCCCAATTACAAATTTATGTTGAAGTTGGTAAAACAGTTTTTAAAAGAAATTTTACGTAAGAGTTAATAAATACTACAATATATTTGATATTGATGTAATTTTGTATTGTAAACCTAGGCATACTTGGATATATAACAGAAGAGGGGATAGCAAGGAGATATTAAAACAATGCTCTTCGGTTAGTATTAGTCTACAAAAACCTCAGGTAGATGTGAGTCATAGCGTCTTAAACAAATTATTAAATACGAAACGCATACCACTGACCGTTAGATACCATTGGAGTTATCACAAGATTCTGAGAATTTCATTTGCACTATGTAATTGTAGTAGATGAAATTGTAAAGAAATCGAACAGAAAAAAATTGTGAAAAAATGAAACAAACAATTTTGATCGGGATCATCCTTCGTTATAAGCCTTTAAGGAATCGAAATGAAACACGTGTAACAAAGAGTACTGGTATGTCACTGATTGTAATTAGGTATAATCACTACTGGGTATTAAAAATCTAGACCCATAAACATGTCTTCATTACTTATTTGTCGTCATTTACGAAAAATAAGTAAAGAAAAAACGTCAATTTTATACCGAAATTTGATGTTTAAGAGCTCGGTAAATGTGGCGCAAGTTGAGACTTTTGCCCTGCTAGGATTTTATAAAAGACTAGAGAATCAATTCATTTTAAATTTTTATTGTGCATGACAGTAAAATCCATTTACGTCGAATTGCGGTTTTTATGTTGTTGGTTCCGGTAATGCAAGAGAGCTGTCCATAAATATTTTAAAGCGAATTGTGTAATTATTTGAAAGCAGTCCACGTGCGCATGACAAGTGAGAGCTGTATCTTAACAGTAGTTAAGTATTTATTCCTTTTTTTAATTGGTGTCATACAAGCGTTCATTTTCATGTAAGTATTTCCAGAGTATAGGTACAAGAAGGCAATTTAAAGTGTTGAATATTAATATAATAGTATAAATAAAAACGTTTCAGATTAATTATAATTCTAAGGTCAACAGCAGGTGTCCAATAGATTTAGTCATTAGTCAAACAGGGTGTAACTTAACTCCACTTGCACGTGTACGATGCTTTTATTTATAGTATGCTGGAAACTTGTAATATTGTACTTATGTTAATCTATGACGTAAATTACATGTTAATAAAATTGAGGTGTATATGAGTTGTGGTAGGTAATTATTGAATGTTCACATCGAGGGCTGATAGGCTTTTTGGTTTAAGCTACATTTTTCAAACTTTACACGAGAGCCATTTGAACTTTAATCATTTCGAAAATGTAATAATAAAACGGTAAACGTTGTTAAAATTCATTTAAAAAATTGCTCGTTGATGCTCACATAAAGTATATTCGACTTATAATTACAAAAAGAATTGTCGTTTAATACAAATTTCCTTAAAGTCCCTATTTCTGGATGTAAGGAAAAAAGAATACAAGTGTCTTCAGAGCTACAATTAGCTACAGGAAAAAATATTTAAGCAACTCTCCTGTACATTTTCAAAGTAAGCCAAAAAGTATGATGTGATGTATGAAAAATTATTTAAGTGACATCACAACGTGTAAACGGTGTAAGTAAAAATGATTTATGTTACATCTAAAAAAATGAATGAGGTAAACGCTTTAACCGTTATTCAACTATTTATCTGGTAAAGTGAAATTGGCTTATGTATAGGCTCTTTATATTATTGTATGATTCAAATACACCACCGAAAAACTTCTGCCACTTTGCCAAGCACCTTAAAAATGTATTGTTTCAAACGCCATAAGTGCTCCGAAACGAAACGGCCCGATGGCATGACGTTAATTCCATGTAGGGGAGGTAAGATGTTAGTTTCGGATGCAACCTGTGTTGACACACTGGCACCTTCTCACCACCAGGCATATTCGTGTGCCGCGGGGGCGGCAGCAACTGCCGTTGAAAACATCAAGCGTCGTAAATATGTTGGTTTATTGGATAACTACATATTTATGGCGTTTGGTGTTGAAACTTTGGGGCCATGGGGTCCAAGTCCTTGGGAGTTTTATAAACATATTTCTTTTCGTTCGGTCGACGTTTTGGTGACCCGAAAGCTGGCATGCATTTCGCTCAAAGATCTAGTATAGCCATTCAAATAGAGAATGCTGCAAACATTTTGGGAACCTTGCCCAAAGACAACGTTGCTATGAATTTTTTTTTGGAGTGGTTCTGTTCTTTTTCTATTTTTTTGAATGTATATATTTTGTAAATAATTCCTTAAAAAATATGTTTCAGTTATTAACATTTCCTACTGTTTGCATAAAATAAACTTGTTACTTGGATTTTGATTATAGTTAGGTAACAAAAATCTAAAAATAATAAATGTAAGAACATTGTAACAAGAACATTGTATATACAATGTTATAACTCTCAAAATAAAATCTGCTGTACTACAAGACTTTAAAGTCACAAAAACTCCTACGTACTAACTTTGTGGCTTGATGTATGGGATGGATGCTGGAGTCTGTAGTCTGAAGGATATAAACGTTCGTTATTTTTTTGAAAAAAGAAATCATGTAAAGTGGTATAGCATACAAGGATAAATAACGATTAATATTGAGAATTTCCGATGATCAGTTGTTGGTTAAGTTTCTAATCAATTATTACATTTAGCAGGCTCATAGAATAACGATGGCATAGAAAAAAAGATTATCCGATGGACATTGGTTAGTCAATTTTCAGTCTGCCGTTGACTGAGTTGGACGCCGTAATTCATGGCAGTTTACGAAAATATTTAATTCTGTGATTGTGCCGCATTTAATTTCTCGACAAAACTAAAGTAAAGGTGTGTTATATGTATATTGCTGTTCTGTCAAAAATTGCTTTGATTGTTTGCAATCAAAGCGTATAGACAAATGTATAGACAAATCGAGTAGTTCAATTCACGAAACTGCAATATTAGTTGGCCTTATCCACGCGTCTAAGTCCAAACAGCTTTCTCACCTGTAGGATCCATAGTCTATAAAAAAGTTGTCAGTACAATATTCTATGCCGGTTGGTACGTAGCTGATCGGAACGGCGAGAGAAAGTATTCTAAGACACGTTGCACCAAGTTGAAAGGAATCATATGATGAGCTTAAGGAATCTCCGCGGAGAAAACAAATGCCCTTCTATTCCACAGCTTAAGGGGGGCCCCATCGGGATACGGAGCGTCACCGGCTGTTCCACTCGTTCCACCGATTTAGATGCCTGCTATAATTTTGTTTCAAGATTTGCTGAACAATATTCTACGATGAAAGTCAACCTAAAGCCTTATCCTCTGGAAGTCACCTGATGGTGCGGTGATCTATTACGACCACAGAGATCGTTGGGGTTTAGTGATTACTTTCGATAGCAGTGCCAGTGAGTCTCATGTACCCGGTGCGTTAATTAATTTCATCATGAACAAAATAATACTTGTAATGAACCCACGCTACTACTTGTTCTTTTGGGTATCGGTTTTGTTAATTTTATAAATGTGCATCTGTTATTTTGTTACTTAGCGGTGCCAATATTTTAATCGAGTACCGTCGTCTAAGTATGATGTACCATCAGAGGTGAGACGAAATTGAATAAACAACAAAAAAACATAGCATCTACGATATAAAAAAGAAATGGAATAAAAATAATCGGTATTTTTCCCTGCGTCATAAATTAACTAAAATAAAAATTAAAACGCGATGTCCACCGTTTCTTTTCAAACCTACAACTCGCGAATATAACAAGTCAAAGTCTATGTTCAGACTCAATTGTGTAAGAAAAATTAAGTTAAATTCTCCGACACTGCCCCTGTAATTATGGGTGTGGTATGTATGTGTGTAGCATACGAAGTTCGATAATCAATTCTGTTATTTCTGATACTATTTAAGCTGTGCACGGAACACGGCTTAGAATACATTCGTTAATGCCCTAAATAATAATATTAAAGAAAAAAATATCTATTTGAGATACCAAAAGATGATTTGTGAAAAGCTATTCAATCTTTTTCCACTTTACATAGTTAACTGACATAATGTTTTTGTGTGTCACAATACCGATTTCGAGTCATCGCCATATCAGTTTTTGATTACTATCATATTTTTACTGTCAGTCGCTGGATCAAGATCTATAGGTTGACATAAAAACAGTCTCTAAAACGATATACCGGAAATACGGGACCCTGCTGTGCACCGCGAAGTCGGATATTATGCGGATATTATAAGTTATATCCGAATATATATATTAACTGCTTTTTGTCATCGTTCGGTTCTTGGTTATTAGTAATAAGGTGTGCTTTTATTCATAACTCTAATAATCTTATCGGCAGAGAACATGTTATACTCAGGTTGGTCACCTGATTCTACCACCAAATGAATCATTGGAGGACCTCTGACTGGACGGAGCTAAACTGGGCAAGGACAGTGACTTCAAATTTAAATTCCTATACTCATTTAAGTTTACGAAATATGCTTAATGGTAGAGGAGAATACACTAGAGAAAACCTCGGAAAAAGGAGAATAAATTCTTCTGCATATTTTGTAATTTCTCACTTGTTTCTTGCTTTGCTTTGCAGCTGAGGAATAATAAATTATTGCCTAATTTTCCAGAGCATCATCTTGGAGCATTACGTCATGGGCACGGAAGGCACGTGTGGTTCGAGGTTGCAGGTGCACCTGGGGACGCCTCCTCACTTATGGGCGCTGAGCTTCGTCTGCACCAGGCGCCCACGCACACCGAAGACCCTTCCAGCCTTTACACCGTGGTTGCACATCGTGTTTTAAGCGTCGACAATTTAGGGTGCGTAATTTGACAAGCAGTTACTGGTCTGAATAGATTGTAAACATTCGTCGAAGATAATTTACGACTTTTGCTTAAGTATGCTTTTTATGGTAATAGCCGACAAACGAGCACCTGATGGTAAGTGGTCATCGTCGCCCATGGACATCAGTAAGACCAAAGGTATAACTGATGCGTTGTCGGCCAGG
>DWPT01005695.1:0-12023 GCA_018251895.1 Agathymus mariae mariae
CTTTCCGTGAAGCCTGCCTGGCTAGCTACCACCCTCCTGCTTGAGTCAGCCGCCAAACGACTCGTCGTGTTCCGGCTAAGGGCTTGAGAGCCAGTACCTTCTTTTTACCTTCTTCTCATTTCCTGGCCGACAACGCATCAGTTTTACCTTTGGTCTTGCTGAGGTCCATGGGCGACAGTGATCACTTACCATCAGGTGGCTCGTCCGCTCGTTTGTCGGCTATTATTTAAAAAAAATAATGAGGTTCCATGCATTTAGAAATATATACCGTCATAGATCGTGCTTGCGAATCGTTGCAAAGTAAATTAATACTAATTTAATAACAATGAATTTCCGCAAAGTAGCGCCTGTTACCATCAATTATTCAAAAACATGCCATTAGTTGTATTTGTACTGTATTTAACCTACTTTATTGAGTGCATCGATAATGTGCTGATCGATACAGCCGGCTGTAAGCAGGGTAGAACAATTTGTATGTGCACACAAATTGCTGCTGCTGTGACAACGGCTTTGTGCCCGGCGCGGTTAGTCGTTTGAAATGTCGAACAATATTAACACAACCGTTAGTTTCAACCTGGTTACATCTGTTAATTAATCAATCTATTTTTTGTAGTCCACCGAAATATAAGTCTTTATACTCATTAGTGTGGATATTCGAAAGCATGTTACATTAACGACTGGTGATTTAAAAAATTTTTCATAATGACATTACAATTTTAACTATAATATTTTTTTTTTGTAACCATTAAATCGGCTGAGTACATATGATATTTAGTTGGCAGTGATGTTTCGTCACTATAATCGGACCCACTAACGAGTTAGAGGCGACACGGGTATACAAAATGGCAATCCTAAACGACAAAAATCCGAAAACAAAAATTAATATATATGCCCCAAAAGGGTATCGAATCTCATCAATACTTCAATCTTGAAGTTACACTATGGTATATTATTATAACCAATACATTTCACAAAGCGCCTGTTAAATAAAGTCATCAAATTAATGAATGTCCCTTTCCATTTTCGTTTTAGTCTCGTCTTTTCGCTTTAGTCTCTCTTCCTTTGGTTTGGAAACTGTCCTGAACAATAGGAGCACAATATTATTTTTCCAAGGAAGAGAAAGGTTAATTAAAAATAACATGTTCTAGTCACAAAGCGGTTTCGTGGTAAGCCAATATCTTTAAAATATTCCTGGGAGACGTGAAACTAAGTAAGTGGATTTATTATTAATATTGTACATAATATATGCGTATATTTTAAACAAATACAAATATTCGAGTCATTAGCGGCTTACAGCAGAGTTTTCTTTCCATGTAATTGAGAAAGCCTAGTGCTTACTCTACCACACTGCTGTAATGCGGATTCTTCAGATGCCAGACGACTCAGATGCCAGACTGCTACCTGACGATAACAACCGATACCTACGGTTTAACATCCCCTCCCAGTTACTGAATACAAATGTATGTAAATAAAATAATGTTAGTAGTAGAAGAATGATATCACAAAAAATATACTTTTTTCATAGACATTGCCCGTAAACTAAACTGAAAAGTACAAAGGACAGTAAAATAATATGTTCAGGAAGCACTTTCCATTTCGTTGTCGAAGCGTTAGCAGTTCTATTACATTTACTTTGATATCGAATCTCTACCCAACTGTTGAGTCCAGTAATTGATTAAATAATTGATTAAAAATAATACACATGTCAGACTTGTATGTTTTGCGGGCTATGGTCAGACATCTTCACGGGTGGATAGTTGAGTAATTCGAACAGAGTAACGTTACCCCAAAAATTCATAGTTAATGATGATCACTAACGAAACGTGTAAAGAAACCTAGAAAGATGTTTCTCTTCAGTTAGTCGACAGCACAGTTGAAACCCAAGTGAATACTGCCATAGCGCCTGCCCCTTAGCTACTTGTAACAGTATAATAGATGGAGCTGCTTATATTATCTATTACACTATGTATTTCATGTATACAATTCTAATCTAATAGAAACGTTCATGTTTAAACTTCCATCGTCGGAATTCAAATATTGTCTACTAATTGATCGCTCTCCAAACCAATAACCATACTCAAATACTTGGATAAACAAATAACAAGATAGTACCTCCATTGTTTCTTAGCGAAAACTAAACACGTTACTGCCGTAATATATTTAAAGCTTCTCCTGTGTTTGTGGAACCCTAAAGTTTCTCAGTATATTCATATTTTAAGCCTGACCACTAAAACTTAGATGGCTATTTTGATGGAAGTTTAGACAGACTTACCGATGTGCATAGTGTTAGGTTTTATAAGTCATACTTGATCTCTGAAAATACTAGTATATCATTTTTTGATAATTTTTTGAATCGGATAAATGTGAAACTAGTTGGGCTCACTCGATTATAACCAATGAAATAATATAATATAATAATTCGTAAATATCTTTTCAGATGTTGTTCTCATATACTGCTAAACTTTGACTAAGGGTTTATTTAGATGTTTTTATGAAAGACTAAGATTTGCGGTTTGCGTCTTCATTCGTCATACGTACTGCTATGAACTGGAATAGCTTGCCCACGTCGGTGTTCCCTCCGATGTATATGTCCTATGTGGGAGTCTAAAAGATTAGAGTGAGTAGGCTTTTATTAGTTAATGCGTTCAACATCTTAGACTTCACTACCATTTACCATCAGATGGGATTATTGTCAAGCATTAATTTATTTAATATAAAAAAGGGATAAGGGAATACTTCAGTAAGAAACAAATTTAATGGGAATATTTATATTACTTACTAATGTAAGTAATGTAATATAAGATTTTCAGATATACTGACATATATACGAATGATCATGACTGATGTCGGAAAAACATGAAGTAACTAAGAATAGTGAGACACTTGAATACTTGAGAGAATACTTGATGCATTCATAATTCATATTCTATTCAATTAATAAACGTTTTTAAAGTGAAAAAAAGTTTAAGAAACATAATAAAATAATTTTACATCCTTCAGTAACCATTTGGGGAACGCTTAATCTCTTTCACAAGGCATTACTTAGGATCCAACTCTAAAAGGAAAGATTGCGAATAAAAGAAAAGTATTTTCATTTAAATTCGCAGTAAAGTTTGAATTGACTTTTCTGGTCGTAAGCTGTTATCAAAGAATTGAATAATTCATTAAATTATTCTTCATTCTTCTTAACAAAATATTATTAGGATTTTCCAAAAAATATTTATAAATGTTATGAAGTCACTTTAGATACTACAGCTGGAATTTCTACAGCTGGAATCTGAACTGAAATTCTTACTTTAGAGTGACCCTAAAAGTCTACATATAAAGCAGAATAATTATTCTGTTACTGATAGTATTAAAAAACACACACATTTTTCAACCGGGAGACTGGAGTTGAAATCTGGCACGCGTCTCTGATTTGTCTAATTATGTGCATATTACAAATTGATTTACTCTTATCTTCGTGAAGGAAAACATTGTAAACAAACCCGCACACCTAAGAGTTCTCCGTAATATTCTTAAAGATGTGTGAATTGTATCAAAGTTAAGCATTTTGATTGAATGTAATGTATCTTCTTTCTATTTACTCATTCTGTGTAATATTAACATGTATCTAATAATAATTTAATGTGTCCATAGGACATAAAGGATTCTCATGAATGACATCGAAATGTCAACAAAGGAAGCGATGTAACCATGACTGCTTCTCATACACCGGAACTCCACTCAATAGTAAAATAATTAAGTATAATATTTTTTTTATCCTGTCACATTACTTTGCATATTTTTGTGGTGATGTTACGTGACAATAACAAGTCACCGCCGCGGCCGTCCATACACATCTACAACTCTAGGTATGTCACCGACATTTAAGGCCAAGAAGGAAATCATGAGCTAATTTGATGGGCGTACGATTGTTAAATAACATGTTGTATTATTACATATTATTTCACAATTTATTAAGTAGAAGTAAATGTGCATGTGTGTGGGTGCGTGTGGGTGTGTTTTCTTCGTTTGCGTGTTAGATAACAAGTAAATATCATTTTATTTTAAAATTGTTGTATGTATTATATAGCACTGGTAAACTTATAACATAATCTTAACACTAACCTCAATTTTAAAACTGCAAAATCTAATTACTCAGATATTTATTTTTGCTACGAGGCCTGGTTAGATCAATAGAGAATTAAAAAGTTAATTTGCTTTGATTGAGGATAAGCTTTGTAAATTTACTTGCCAGCAGTACTGGTTCCACTATTCATTCTACTATAGGTAAGGCAAACTGATCACTGTTACGTACTTATTTCAATTCGGTACAAAATTTATTAATGATTAATTATTCATATACGATAGGTATATAAGTTAATAATTACTGAATAGCTAATTATGGAAAATTAATAATTTTAATATGACAATTCATAATTGTCCCACTGCTAGAAGACCTAAATCGACATTGAGAGGGGTTAAGACCATGCCTGTCACGCTGGCCAAGTGCGAATTTGCAGACTTTACAACCCTTGAAAACATTATGGAGAACTTTCAGACCTAGAGGTTTTCTCACAATGTTCTCTTTACCGAAGCGAGTTATAATACATCATAAATTAGTTTTAAAAATTAGAGGTGCGTACAGCATTTAATGTCGCATATTCCGAGCCCAGACATTAAACCAATAAGTTACCCCTTCTTATAACTATATAAATAACTCATTAGGTATAAAAGAGCAGTAAATATTTCAATTTTATGAATTCTTAGTTATCGACTAACCGTCCTAACCCAGCTAAACTTTGTAATAACAAATTAACTTCGTCTATAGATACTATAATGTTTGATCAAATAATACAATTTTGTTAAGCGTAGAAGCTTTCGAACAACCCGCCTTTCCTCTGTTCAATGCAAATAAAAGAGCTCCTGAAATCAATTCCGTTCGTCTGTACACTTGAAATTCAGCTCTCAATACTTCAAAGAGATCATTATGCCAAAGATCTATAGAAATGATCCGCAGAAATGTGATGTTTAATGTAATATTTAAATTATCGATTATTATTATTATACGTGACAAAATGTAAATGAAATACATACAATTATTTGTTTGATATAAATGGAAATTCTTGCAAAACATTGTTAGGAGAATCGAAACGTTTTTACTTAGGATGCTAACCTCAATAAACCAAATAAAAACATTGTGGTAAAGACAAGATATTTTACTAAACATAAACCACACCGTAGCAAATTTATATACATAAAATAAGATTTTTCATTTTACACACTAGAAACTCATTATTTTCCCAGACACGTATAATTAAAATCCATAATTATTCAAAATTACTATCCGTATAATTATCACTCAATTCTTTTATTTGTTCATATTTCTATCCTGTCCTTTTAGATGAACAAAATATTAAAATATTAATAATAATCCAATAGGCCGAAGATAATAATAAGAATTACCGCCCTATGCCAATCCACTCAAATATTTTCATAACGCGATTGAGATGTTATCTTTTAATATTAGGTTTGATCACCGATATTGATTTTATTCGATAGACGGAACTCCTCGCTTCCAATGGTTTTTATATTTCTTGGCACAGGCAGCTTTTAAAAGGAAATGTCTTAGTAATTAGGATCAGAAAAAGAAAATAAGTCGCGGACCTACGCTAAGTTAATACTGAGTTCTGGTACCTTGTAATACAGTTTATTTTATTTTATTTTTAAATCCCAAGAGTTGTCCAAGATGTCCCAGTGTTATGACTCAAGAACTCTTACCTGCAAATGAATCTGATTTTAATTCAGTTATGACTACGATTAAAATCAAGTTCGATTTGACGGAAATAATGATTTCTTAAATTTTTATGTAAGATAAATTTTATAACATACTAATTGACTAGTAACAACAAGTTTCTACTACAACGAATTTTCACTAAATTATCACAACATTACTTCGAGTATAAAATATTTAAAATCATAGATAATCAAATTAGCAGAAAATGGCGCAATCTTGAATTTGCATATTAATGTAAATCAAAATTGATATTGTTATAAACGGACACAACGCATTAGAAGTTAGAAGATTTTTATCAGAAAGAGGAGGTGTGGATTAACGTAACCTGTAGCGCACTTCACAACGCTGGCTCATGGCGGATTTATGGAAGAAACTCTATTACTCATAAACAAAATGTTAAAAGAAAATATAAATTAATAATTACTAAGACCTTAGGGTACACACATGAAATTATCTCACGAATATTTCGTCACCATCTTTCAAACACGTCCGACTCTGCTCTCTTTGTTACTTACCAGACTATCTAGTGTCTTGTCGTCATTAACTTCAACTTGCTTTCCTTTTTTAAAATGTCCCACTCACAAACACTTCCACTAACATTACTTCCGTTTGAACACAATAATAGAACCACTATACACATAACTATATTTACAACATAAACCCTCAGGTTTCCAACGTTAATCCTACAAATCCTTTTATGTTGGGCAAATGTATTAAGCAAAGAGTAGTGAATCTTTCTGTATTCGGTTGCAAGGTGGGTTTTTCTTCATTTTCCGCGGGGCGTGACGGATGCCTCTGGCAATTAGCGTCCGGAAATTACACAAGAAAACAGTGAGTAATCCATCACCTGGACCCGAAAAAAATGCCGGGAAATCTGAGTTACGCACAAAGCGGTTGAGCGAGATAGATCGTGACGGTGCAGACTTTGATATTGATATTTAACAACGGACAATTAAACTTTAGTCTACTTTTTCATTGGGGATTGTATTCGGTTGTTCTTTTGTAATCTACATAATATAATATTGATTTATACAATTACATAACGATTTAAGTAAATAAAACATGGTTCAGTCAAATAAAGTGTGGTGTTTCTACAACGTGCTACTATTTTATGGCAACACCATTCGGTAGCAGATGCCACGATGCTAAGTTTGAGCGTGGCAAAATTTACTTAGCCGAGAGAGGCGCCAATCAGTCAGACCGACGGCCTTTACCGAAACACACTATGCACATGACATCGGTAGTTATAATAAATAGGAGAGATAGAAAAAGCGTAACTTTATTACGATACCGTGTTTCTGTAAATAACGAATAGCAGTAAATTGAGTTCCGTGTTACCCATATCGTGTATTATTTTCTGGTATTAGGACATCATCCTAAAAGTCCTAAGATATGATGACATGTAACTTAACATTAATATTTCTGAATAAATAAAAACGCTCAAGTTCAAACGGGAGTCACGTAAAGTAGGGTTATGCACTATAAATGTATACAGAATAATATTGTTGATTTTTTGTTAAAATTTATTAGGATATTCGTATATATTCTGTTATTTTAGATTCAGCTGTTTCTCAGACAAGGTAACGGACAATTATTAATATTCGTGCATTTTGTTGTGTATTAATAATAGTTGAGTATTAGTTATAGAGTCGTAACCGGTTCCGCACAGGCTTAAACCTTTGTAATTACTATTTTGTTTAAAAGATGTGCTCAGGAGTTTTTTTCGCCGTTTCTTCTCCTCAATATTAGCAATGCACCTTTTCCAGCGGTAATATTAGCAAAAAATGACGTGCATAAGTGTATTTACAGAATACCTACATGATTAAATGATTTTGAATTTTAATTTTATAAAAATTAATGTTTTTTTTTTTTAATTCTTGTCTACACACCCAACTTTTATAGCCAGAATCAATTAACAGTTAGGATAAGGTAAGTCCTAGGTAATTGGGTCATCAAATTTCCACTTATTCTTTCTAAGCAATCATCCACGTGAATTTAATACTCTAAACTTAAAAGTCTACAATAATTTGAGTTCACTTTTACTTCGAATCTTACAGCTTCATATTTCCTACCAATGGCAATCATGCTAAAATATATTACAGCAGTAATACGTAGAAAACTACGCACACAATTTATGCCCAAAGAAAATTATCTTTAAAACGAATTTTACGACACATAATAGAAGAACGTGTTTACAACCCGCTCTCTTACGGCCCTTTTACGCAATTGGTAACGTCCGTAAATAGGTGTGTATTGGCGGGAACGAAAGGAAATGACGTGTAAAATCTCTATTAGAAACACCTTCGGCGATTGATCCGGGATGAGCAGCGATCCGTCGGACGCGGACCATCGCCGGAATCCGTGAACCGAATACTGAATCGATGTAAAAAATATGGTGCAAATTATAGGCGGTTTACATCTATGCGTATTAATCCATCTGTAATAATATTTAACGTAAACATAAATAAATGGCCTTCAGGAACAAGGACGACAAACGAGTAGATAGACCTAGACTCAATGGTAACCTTGAAGTGGATGTCTACGGAGTTATCCGGCATTTGATATTAGCAAGAAGGTAACCAGTCAGGCGAGTAAAGCACCCTGTTACCATGGACGAGTAACCTTAACATTAAACTCGGTAGTACAGAGCGGAGCAACCTCCAACAATAGGTATCGTTCACCATAGACTAATTCGTTGTTTAGCCCAGTGCACCACGGGTAGGGGAAGTCGGCTTGGGCTCAAGGAACATTGGTTCGCTTGCACGATATGATGATATCAAATCAAATCAAACAATAATATATTGCCACAAATACTAAAAATATAATATAATCAAATAAAACACTAAATAGGCAACATGAGGTGGAACTCTGCTCAAAATCACGTATTTTACGCCAAATTGTGCCCCGTTTACGTTTTGTAGTTCAACGAACACAGTATAATTGTTGAGCAAATAAACAATAAATTCAAGTTTTTGCCTCTTTAACGATTCGTTAGATATACACTTGAATGTATAGTTCTCACCGTCTTATAAATTAAGTACACATATCAAAATAACCTAATATGAAATAACTGTTATATGAAAATAAGACTCAGTGCAATATAAATTAAAATATCATTTTATTTATTCGCTCACGCCCTTATTTTAGTCCGTAATAATCTCTTTTACAAGGTTGACAAAAGGTGATCGTTATTCTCGTGCCCTTGTTTCCTACTGCGTCATTATCCAATGTAAAATGCCTTCGCTCGATCACTATATGTGTTATATAATTTTGAGCTTGACGTTACGAATTGATTATTCGTGTAATTAGTCATAAAAAGCTTGTACAGGTTCCATTTAACACCACGTTGAGGCCACGGTAATATTAAATGTATATGTAATATTAAATGTATATAATGTCAATAGCAATAAGAAATATTAAATGTATAGTTTTGCTTCCGTAGTTATCAAACTGTAACTGGTATTGCGATGTACATTTTTATAAGTTAATTGTAAATATTAACAAGTTGTACTTCAAACGACGTATGAAGAAAATGAAATGAAAAATATGCCGCGTTATAAAAGTTTCATTTCTATAGAGATTAAGATTATCTGGTTTGGTTATACTTACAAATCTCAACCACCATTATTGACTAAAATGACAGCCGAGCTGGTGATTTAGACGCCATTTTGAAAGTCGATAAAAACAATAACATTTGATTTGACAGCGAACATCTCGACGACATTATCGACAATTTATCAAAGAAATCAAAAGTTCCAAAAAAAATTTTAGTATTTTTTTAGTACTTAGTACTTTTTCGGTTATGGAAATCAGTGCTAATGTACTATCTTAAATTTATATTTTAATATCTTATTTTGTTTTCAAACAGGGTATTAATTTATTTCTACTACCATTATTATATTCAATTAATAAACCCCATACCCATATGTATTTAAACGACCTGTAGCCCAGTTGGTAGTGACCCTACCTGCCGTGCGACATGTCCCTGATTCGATTCCCGGCCCGACCCACAATACAGGGAATCCTAGTGCACGGATGTGAGTGTGTAAAGGTTTTATTTAAGTTTCATACAGAAAATTGTTCATAGTTGAGAGTATCAGGCGTTACTTTGCGGAAATTCATTGTTATTTAATTTGTATTAATTTACTTGCAACAAATCGTAAGCACGATGTATAGGTCTACATGCATGGAACCTCCTTTCCTCTCACAAACTTTGCGCCTAACACTCGTAGAGTCACCCTGATGATGCTCCGTTTCGGAGCAAAACGTGTTGGTGACGGTATATATGTTGGTATATACTTTTATATATGCATAGAACCTCCCTCCCTCCCACAAACTTTGCGGCCAACACTCGTAGAGTCTACTCACCCTGATGATGCTCCGTTTCGGAGCAAAACACTTGTTGGTGACGGTATATTTATCATAAATGAATGTTTTCCTTTGTGGAAGGGAGAGAGGTTCTAAGCATATATGGAAGTATATACCATCATACATTGCTTGCGGATTGTAGCAAAGTAAATCAATACTAATTTAAGAAAATTGTTTAGTACAGACAATTTTCATTTCACTTCCGTCAATATTTTGCTATGTGAAGCGTGAACGGTGATCCCCTCGAAGAATAAGTGCCAGCCAATTGGAAGATGCGATAGTGCCAGTAATCCTGATAATATATTGCCCATCCTCTTCAATTTATTACAGTTTTTTCTATCTCCTTCTATAATTGCATTGGGCTGAAATTCGTTTCTATATTTCGAATAGACAACATTTTCACGACATAAATTATTTGTGAGAATATGGGGTAGGTGGTATAAATATACATATATCAATAAATACATAAATAAACTATTTTATATTTAATATATATAGTTGTTTACATGAGCGTTACATTTTTATATTTCTTATATTAAATATAGTTATAGCAATCAGAATGTTACAAACCTCCAATATATTTTTGTTTATGAATTTAAAATAAGGACCGAGAAAGTGGTTGCGCCCCAGGATGTGAAATAACCGAGCGAAATATAATACAACAAGTTTGCGGCAGGAGCGAGCCACAACTTACTTCAACAATACAGTAACACGACTCTATGTTGATTTCATTAGTTTCCCTTATTGTTTTATTTGAGTCTTGTTTTCGTAACAGAACAAAGATCTTGAAAGATTTTGTTTATTTAGTATTCATGTCAATATTGCTGTGAATAAAAGCGTAATATGCGATTTTTATTTTCCTATTACAAATACAATAAAGTTTGTAACACGTTTGAATCTATTAAAGTAAAGGATAGAAATTGAATCAATAATGTCGCATGACAAACTCTAAAAAAGGTAGGTAGAATGTGGTCATTAAAACCACATAGTTTTGACAAAATCAATAAGATCTAGTGGTAGAGTTATATAGTTAGCAATCAGAAGAGAGATTTGATACTGTTTTGAGTTAATCGTACATTATGCTAAGAGCTCAATGTCTTATGTTAATGTTGGTTATTATTGTTAAACATACAGTGATTCAGTAAACTGGACACACGCAATTTTATAGCAATTATTCTGATACTGTTAAAAAAATAAACATGAGTTCATTTTATTTACAACTAGCAAGAAATAAACTACGCCCGCGCTCAAAGTTTGAATACTTAATTTAGATAACAGCTTTCAGATTTCTCACAACCTGAATGCTTTTAGCATTTTATCAGCATACTTCAGCACATTGTATCGTACGAATTCTCCTATTATTCTACGTTAAAACATCCATTTATAGTTGCAGAATGGGCACAATACGCCGCTGTGGTTTTTGTGCGCTCAGTCCATTTGCCCGCGGTCAAATTCAGTTTGAAAACGCTCTAATGTTCCCCTTTGTGTGAAATTAACAAATAGGTAATGTTGATGTTACCAGCAATGTTTATACTTCATAAGTTCTAAGCCCCACACTGTTATGTCTGAATTTAATAAATAGCTAAATGAGGTCAACATAAATTTAGATTTTGAAATTAACTCGAAGTTAATCAAATATGTAAAAATCAATGGTGAATCGTCTCATTACATAAAACAACAGGGTAAATGTCAATAATATACACATGAGCGTTATGAAACTAATGAAAGACTAAATCAACAGTAATATGCATTTGAATTGCAACGCTTTTTTTTAATAGTAGCAAATAATCCTACTTATATTATCGTGGACATTACACATTTTATCTGTAACGGGACTCGATTTTTTTTTTGTTTTTAACCGATATTTCGACCCAAT
>DWPT01005696.1:0-12022 GCA_018251895.1 Agathymus mariae mariae
GTCGCCTCTTACGACACCCTGTTTTGCCAGCATGGGATTAGGGGGGAGTATTCTAGGCCGCCCCAATACGCCCTTTTAACATAAACAGTATCTTAATGGAATTTCCATACTTATGTCTCCTTTTTATTTTGGGAATGGATATGAATTTCATTTACCGAAATAAAAAATACGTTAGCTTTTTACCCAAATTACAAGTTGTACGTAAGCCTAATGTGACCTAAATCTGTTCAATGGTTTCCGCGGGTGATTCCAAAATATGTTTCACCTGCATATACATAGTGTGAAACATTTCTACTTATATAATACATTCCAAAAATATTGAACAGCAGTAAGTTGCCTTCGCGTCGATATAGAAAACCTGCGCGTCACCTACTTTTCCGTTCAGCAATAACACCCGCATGTTTAAGAATGTTTTCTTATTAGCTATCTGCATTAGAAACATATTACATTTGTAATAATAGCTTCAGATATACTGAAAAATTGTACTTTTTCATGGTATTAATCATTTATTGCATGTTGTAATCATTATTATGATTGTAATCAAACTTTAATTAGATATTATTAGTGTAATGAAGATTATACGAATTTAGCTTTATTATTTTTGTCCTCATGATAATGACAATATAATTTTGATAGCGTCTCGGCGAAATTGATATCAAATCACTGCCAAAGAATTAAGCTTTTTTGGGTTATACATTTGCATGTTTTTATGTATTTTATTTGTATACTAGCAAACTATCCGCGTTTCGCTTCAGAAAACTACACCATACTAAGATATAGTACCTAAATTATTTTAAATGGATTATAACTTTTTTATTTATGGACGAATTGTTATGAAACAAACTTTAAGTATTAAATGATGCTTATTGCAATACATAATTGTAAACCAGATCGAAATCGGTTAAACCGTTTCTGTGATTAGCGTACAAAACGTGCAGACAAACAGATGACAAAAATTCTAATAACAATTTTTTTCAGTTCGATTGCGTTAATAAAGGCCCCTAATAATAGTTTTTCACATCATTCCTTAATGTACAGAAAACGATCAGTAAGAATTTTGTTCTGGGTATAGATAGATAGACGTACAATATTTATGCAAGTAAATAAATAAATAAAAATAAAAACTTATATTTAAGGTTAAAATATTATTTTATACAATTTCTTCTGACATTTTAAGAATTTTGTTTTAGTTAGGTGGTATCCTTTCTCACACACATGCACGCACGCACAATTTATTTATTACATTTTATCGTGAACCATTAGTTGTGGACAAGAAAAACATGTTTAAATTTAATATTTGTTGTGCACAAAAGGCGATCATATCGCTAAGGAGCGATTTGATAAAATTGCGATAAAATTTGGGAAGGTGATAAAGAAAAAAAGTTGTTAAGGTGCACAGTGGAATAAAAAACACACGTTACGAAAACAATATACACACATGCACACATTGTTGTAAATATTTATCGTGTCATGGTCGATTCATTCGTATTAGGGTGATTGTTTTTCAATTTTCATAGTTGAATATCTCACATTCTTGAAAAAAAAGACATCAAATATTGATTTACTCGAAAATGGTTCATATTTGAATAGGGATCATACGAGGTAGTTTGGTTGCAAATGACCTCCTCTATATCCCCCTAACGAACATCCAATATATCTCTAGTCATACAGGATATAGGATATATATACACATATACATATGAAAAACACTACAAACATATTAAAAACAAAGACAGAAGCTATCAAGAAATCCTTAAAGTAATATGTAATTAAAAATAGTCATTACTTAACTAGTTTCTAAAAGAACAATACTGAAAGTAAGAGACTGATGTGCCAACGAGAAGGGAGTTGATCACCAGTGGTCACAGTATTAGTATTTTTTAGTATAGTAATATTTACTTGAATTATTATATTTTGTTATTAAAATTATGTAATAAAAATGATTATGTTACTTAGTTAGGTACTTACGTTTTTGTTGAATGTTTTGTTAAACTTACTGTTTATTAGCACTCCAGAGGTGTACTATCTTCCACTAGTGTCGCGATCTGAGGTCAGACTGACGTCCGACGAGTAAAGCTGATCGAACGTCAACTCATTCAAGTACTTACTATTATTTACATGGATAACAATTATCTTAATTATTAAATTGTAATAAACATGTGATAATCATGTTATATATATAATAACTATTGCTTTATAATGATGTTATAAAGCCTCTGTCCATTTGGAATAATGTACCTTTCAAATGGTACAAGAATTTTTGTAACAAATGACGCGGTTTTGGAGATTATCCTTCGCATATACACTAAACTTCAAACTCGGGACAGTCTCTAATACAAGTATATACAGTATGTTTGTAATACAATAGATAATGTAATAGTCCAACGAATGAATAAACAGTTTTAAGTTGTTATGGTAATTATAACGAGCGGTAAAAATAGTACAATGAGAATTTAAGGAGATTTTTTTTTTCTATATGGTGATTAGCAAACACAATTTAAGACTAAGATTTTTTGTTATTTTAATTTTATAAAATAGACTAGTGTGTCTAAAATAATACTTAAAACTAACTTTGTAATAGATATTAAGTCTTAAACTGAATAAATATTTTCTGTTTCTATATCTCAGCAATCGTTATTCTAACTAATAAAAATAAAAACCGGTATAAAGATTCCCCTTAGGACTCGATGAGAGTTATTGTATGTTATTTTATTGTTATTTTAAATCTGTATTAATGTTGATTACTGAAATTCTCTATAATATGTGGCGCCGTTGTACTACTATTTTAGCAATAAAACTAGTTTTTAACAGGATGTATGAAGGGTGTGTATATGTAATCCCCGGAATCAAAAAAGTTTTTGATAAAAACATTTGTAAAACCATTTTCAAGAGTTTTAGTGGATTATAGTAGCGGAAAAAATGGTATTAATAACAAAACTTATATTTGAAGTGAGTAAGTAATCACTCGTATTTAGTGTCGAGTTAGTATTACATATTTATTTTCTATACTAGCACTTAACTTAAAGTTATCTTAATAAAAACGAAAAAACATCAAAGCAATGACTCATATACCAGCTATCTAATCTGCTAACATGCTAACATTCGGGATGCAGTTACCCGTAGTATCGGTCCGCGGTGTCCCACCAACATACCTACCGGATATGTATTGTCCTGTTATCGAAATGCAGAACAAGTTTCTCTTTTATTATTCTATCCAGATACGGTTGCGAGCAGAAGTTTTCTTAATATTTTTAAATAGCTTTTATCTATAGATTACTTTGTTATGTATGTTGTATAATTAAAATTTGTTAAAATTGGTAGAAAATATAATAGCATATCCAAAACCAGTAATATGGACTTGTTCTCAGACACAATAAGTTCGGTCAAGACAAACATGCTTCTTCCTCAATAAAATTAACAAATACTGCTATAATTTTGGTTTGATTATGTTTGTAATTTATTTGATTGTCAATACTGATTGTGCTTTTAATTCCGAGTTTTAATTTTATTTGTAATTTTGATATACTCGTATATGATATGACACGATAAGAGGTGATCTCCAAATGGATATCGGTGACACGAAAGGCACCACGACTCGTTGCCGACTAAGAAGAAAGCCGGGAGCTCGTTTATTAGCTGGCTTAGGATACTGCAACGTACAATAATTTATAACCATTGAGGCTTGTTTGTAGATGATACATCTCAACGAATCCTTGATCCTGCCAATCGATCTTGCGGTGCTTGTTACCTGCTGGTGTTTACAACCTGCTAATAACGGACCTATGGACGGTCCACCGTGTTGAACGTAGTAGGGCTGTGTACCGCGCAGTTTTATCGACGGTGCTCGAATGTGTGAAATTGTTTTCCGTGTTTCGGTTACAATTTTAGAGACCCAATGATAAGCGATTTACCCGTTTGCCTTTCAGCCGGCAACCAGTGAGTGTAGCTTTTGGTGTCACGATCTGATATCTACTCGTTTGTCGACAAGATTATACTAAAACCACAGTGTGTACTTACTCTCTCTTTCTCTGTTTCTATGGAAAAAGTTTATAATATTTATATTTTCATCATTTCAAAGTAAGTTATACAATATTGTGTTTGGAATTTGTAGCAAACAGGAAAAAAGTGCGCTTTAAATTACTGAACGTATTCAAACGTCGGAGGCCGTGGGTTGTCCAAGCAATATTAAATGCGTTCCATTACCGTCAGGTAGGTACGTCCGCGACTGCAACTCGACGGCAATAACATATGTTTTATATAAATTGTATTACGATTAAGTATCAAAACTTAACGGATTAATGCTCTTTCTAATTTTACGGGTATTCGTGCTTAATCCTTCGAAAACGTCGGTATTAAATTCTACCTCAGTCTATTTCTTTAATATGTTCTCTGACCAAAGGTCATTTGGGATAATTTATAGTTTAAAAAAAATAAAAAACACGCTTTAATAGGAAACCGAACTAAAAAAATTGAAAATGTTTTTTAAGTGTAAACAGTTTGTGTTACAATAGAAAGTCCAATAATGAGTTATAGCTAATTAACTAATCTAGATATTTTATTTTAATCCTTATGACCCTAATCAGGGCAACCGAACGGTACTATGAAATAGTGGTATTATAATCGGGTCTTGACTTCTGTGACCTCTGTGCAAATTTTCAAGCTGATTAGACGACTCGAAATTTGTGAAAACAACGCCTGGCTAGCTACCACTTTCCCGCTTGACTCAGCCTCCAAACGATTCGTCGTGATCCGGCTAGGAACGTGAGAGCTAGTACTTTCTTCTCATTTTTGGCCTACAACGCATCAGTGATAGTCTTGCTAACGACCACGTGCGATGGTGACCACTAACCGTCAGGTGGCTAGTCTGCTTGTTTGTCGTCTATTAACATAAAAAACTACACGACAGCTCGGAGACCGCGTTAGTTTACGTTTACAATCCTAAACATTATTTCTCGTTTTTGTCAGGCGCTTCGTGTTTATCCCTTTTGATTTTGTTAGTAAACATAGTTTTTGACATATTATATTTAGTGTTAACTAAGAAAATAAGTGTTTCTTGTAGTTATTACAAGAAACTTATAGCTTGATATAATTTTCCTACTAACTTTCATTTGTGTCTGTACTACAGGTTAGGCTAGTAAAGTTTTATTACTGGTATAGATTGAATGGGAATTTATGGTCCAACTATATATTATTCATTTTTAGTTGTCAATAACTGCGTTTAATTTTAAATTAAGATTTTTAAACATTTTTTTAAACATCTCAATATTTATCTTGATACACTGTGCACACATTGATAAAATAGCAGTTGGAACAAAGATCTCAGGTATAGGAAAACTGGATACGAATTTTGTATTTCTTCAAAATTGTGTGTGTACGAGTGTCAGAAAGTAATATCTTTTTATTTACTCATTTATTAAAAATGCAGAATGTATTATAATTTCTAAATACATGTTGATTAAATCAATATTACGTTATTACAAGCTTACAGTTAACAAAATATTATTCATCACAGAATTACTTCATATCTGGTTCCTTCGTAGTCAAACCACAATTTGCATTTTTTTTTATTTGGTCGGTCGTTATTTACAATTGTTCTTGATCCATATGGCTGTGGTTTTCTAATTCTATGTCCAGTTTCTCCATATATTGGCAACATATTGTGAGTAATTTCAGAATTTTGTATGTTCTGGTAGTCTCTATGAGGATAGTTGATGTATGAGTCGACTGGTCTTGTTTGGTCTTTATAAACATATGGATGCAGACGTGGATAGGCATAGTATGGATGTGAATGAAAGTGATATGGCAATGGTAAATGATACGGGAGGGCATTGGAACGGTTTGGATCCACGAAATATGTATCATGATAGTAATTTAAATATTGATTCGGATACGGCATCAATCTATTGTTGATATTTGTATGTGACCCTACGGTTTCCTTTATATTGTTTGTTTGTTTCAAATTTACATTTGATGGGGTCTGTGCTAGATTGTAAAACAGATTAGCAGTTTCGTTCAAGATATCGGGAGTAGATTTAGGGATTAAATCAATTCTGCTTGGTTCATCGCTTTCCGAAGTTTTAGCTTCGTATACAGTTGGATTATTGTTACAAATAATCAAGTCGTTTTCATTTTCTAAAAACCAATCCTCCTTGATCATATCCGAAGCTTTCTCACCAATCATTATTATTGGAGCATTAGTATTTCCACTCACTATGGTAGGCATAATACTACCATCCACCACACGAAGATTTCGTACCCCATGCACCTGAAATATATTGAATAAATATATCTATAACAATTGATTGGACTCATACCCCGGGGGTATACCCCGGGGGGGGGGGGCACCCATCGGGAATTGCATAAAAGTATTTGCTTAAGTCATCACAATTTATTACATTAAGTACAAAAGAGTACAGAAAACAATTTTTTTTTGTCGTTTTCGCGTGATAACTTCTATCTGTGATTTAAGACAAACTATGAATGTACATTTAAAGATTCAGAAATGTTTAATGCATTAATTCGGACCCGTTCATATTTTATTGCTAATGTAGATTACAGAATTAGAGACTCCCTGAATAATTGCAATAATGGATATTTGTAATGAATACTACTTATCATTTAAGTCAATTTGCAACACTTTACATACTCATCGCCGGTGCTAGTTATATTTTTTGCATATCTAATTTATGAAAAATATTGACGATTCAATGGATTATGATGATAAAATTAGTTTTTTTGGTACAGTTTAATAAAAAAAAAACTCACTTTCTCTAAGACCTTTTTTCTTAAATCAAATACGTTTTTTGCATTTCAAATTTTCCTTTTGATATATCTAACTTAGGCTAAAAATAATATTATTCATTAAATTTATAATAATCTTTGGTCTTTTACGTCGATTATATTGAAGTAAAATTACTTTAAATTGAATCAACAAAATGAAGTCCGTACAACTTGTTATTTCTACTGTTAAATGATAGTTAGAAATAACTTACTTTCAATCTTGCATCCACGACCGCGTTTGGATTTTCGATAGGTCCCATGGCGCACGTTCCGACTGGATGGTAAATTGTCAAGGAGTGATGTCGCGCTTGACATTCCAGGTGCTCGTCTGACATGAGGGCATGTTTCTCACAGCCAGGGTTGCGGTTTGGATTCGGGCGAGCATTCAACTCTTGGAGTGCTGGCTGATTAACTAATTCTTGGACTATTCTAGCACCTTCCGACTGAAAATATAAGATACGTAATTTAATATTAAGTTTAACAATTCAATTGTAATCATAAAAATATATTATTTAGAGCAACATAGATCTTAAATTAAATAATTATGATAAATCTTCATTGTTATTAATTAGTAATAATAGTTTTAAATTTACTTACTAGCACTAAAATGTCCTCTTGCTCGGAAAAGTAATTAGGATAAATCAGTGGAGGTGAAAACGGATTCGAATCCCTAAGTTTGATGTAGCCGCGACTCTTGGGCCGTAGAAGTAAAGGCACTATGGAAAAGGATGGTTCGTATAATATTTCTTCGTACAATACAGCATATGTCTCATCAGTCAAACCATTGGCACGTTTTCCAAATAGGCCACCGTCCAGATTGTCAGCCGTAGGTGCAATAAAAAGTTGAATATCAGGGTAATCCTCGTCTGCATCTTGGAATTTTGTATTTACGAAAGCCATCGCCTCCGCTTCCACCATACTATATAGTACACCCTGTTTATGAACGGCAAAATCTATCAAATTGCCAATTCCCATTGCTGTGTTTAGGTTAAAACAGTAGTCGGTTCCATTAATATTTGGATTGTCAAAAAGAAAGGAGTGTCCACCAATAGCAACATGATCTTGTAGATTTCTTCCAACACCTGGTAGATTGTTAATGGGGTATATACCCAAATCTTTCAAATGTTCACTATCACCGATACCTGACAACATCAACAACTGCGGCGATTGCAATGCTCCAGCTGATAAAATTACTTCCCTTCTTGCCCTGACAATACGAGACTTGCCATGCTTGGTAAATTTAACACCGTAAGCTCTTTTGTGTTCATCTATTAGCACTTTTTCTACTAACGAATGCATGCTGATATGGAGGTTTGGTCTCATAGCTGCGGGCCGCAAATATCCCTTAGCCGTGCTGCATCGCAATCCATCGCGAATCGTAGCATGAGAACGGGTAAATCCTGTTTGATACATTCCATTTACATCTACTATGCTATAACCAAGTTGTTGTCCAGCTTCCATTATCTTTCTTGTAATTGGATGTTCATAACCGAAATATTCTACTGAAATTGGACCACCAGTAGAATGATAAGGATTGTTCTGATACTCCAGTATCCTCATATCCTCTGATTTACGAAAATATTCTAATACGTCGCTATAAGACCAACCAGGGTTACCCATTGAAACCCAATTGTCGTAGTCACGTTTGTTACCCCTGATGTAAAGCATAGCGTTTAATACACTGGATCCCCCTAAAACTTTTCCACGGGGCCATTTACATCGAGTATCAACCATACTCAAACAATATTTGTCACTGGGTTCTGTTACAAATTGCCAATCAATTGACGATGTTTGAAGAGCTGGAAACAACACAGGCACTTCTGATAACACATTTTCATCTGGTCCTGCCTCTAATAAAAGGATTTGCCAGTTGGAGTTTTCTGATAATCGGTTAGCAAGGACAGCGCCAGCTGAACCAGCGCCCACTATAATGAAGTCGTAACATTCATACAGTTCGTCTGAAGCGTAATCCTTCACTCGATGCTCTGCGTCTTCGATATCTGGTCTGTACAAATGTATAATCATACGGAGAAGAATTAATGCACCAAGGCCAGGCAATAAACCAAATATTATTCTAGTACTGGAAATGATTGGTTTAATTGACATTGCACTGGACATTTTGGTGAATATTGTCAGTACACGAAATAACCGACTGCTACCACGCGACGCGAGCCACTCTGTGATTGAAGACCTATATGAAAGTTGGTTTTGCAAAATTAACAAAGTAACATGTTATTGTTTACAGGTCTTATTGAGAGTGTTATGAAATACAGAGTACTTATTGAGAATGTGTATTATCATCTAAACAAAAAGAAATCATAAAAGAACTCGGCATTGTTCTTTGTGAATGACAATTGTTAATTTTGTGTGCCACGCTATCAATATTAATAATTTAGTAATTTAAATGTCGATTAAGGTTTTGAACCGACTTCAATCGTGTTTTGTTTACCTGACGGGTTAACGTACGCCAGTCATTATTAAAGTGGGCAATAACGCCCCATTGTGACCGCTGGAAGACTAGAGGGGGCCGTTAATAGACCCAAAAAAAGAAATGATTTTAAATCGTTTGCATGTATGTTACCAAACGCGGCGACTTGCGAATGTTTTTGAGTAAATACGAATCTGATATCAATTAACTTGTTGAATAATTAAAACAATTAAAGTAATTGATGTCATTGTGATTTTTAAGTTTTGGTAAAGTAACAAAAAAATTGGGAGGCACTGAAAAATAATTGACTTTCAAAGTGGGTGGTAGACGAATTAAGTTTGAGAACCGCTGATGTACACGAAGGTTCATCTTAATTCGATTGATGAATTTTAAATTAAGATTAGGAATAATTATATAAAAAAAATATTTAACTGTATGATAAATATACGTTAAATACTTTTAACTACATTCTGATTTTGGAGATAATTCAAGAAAAGAAAATATATAGCTGTTGTTTAACCGTTTTGGATGGCCTTCAGATGGAATAATTCACTCTCGGTGCTTGGATTGACCGCTACCACCTACAATCTACCTTGCAGTAGACTGGCAAAGTTGCCAGAATTAACTTAAATTTATTACTACTAACTAAACTAAATTTATAATATGTATCTATATAAACAGTACTCTATGTTCTGTATCGAACAGTCACGATATAACCGTAGTCAGCAAGATACTCTTAATTTCGTTGTACCATCCTTATAGTATATGTATTAGCGTATGAACAATTCTACGTACTGACCTCGTTTATATGAATTATTTTACTCATCGTTTTTATAAATAAATTAATAATGCGAAGGTCGCAGTGGCATGATGTAAAGTTAGCTGGGAAAAACAGCAAGCGCCAATTCAAGCTTCGTTCCAAGCATGGTGCCAGCAGTATCACTATTATTATATATATTATTATATAGTATTTAATGAAACTCCTTGCCTCATTCTGTTCGGAAAATTGAAACAAATCTTTCTTTTGCATTTCTTCGTTATTCTTCCTTTCCTCCGTCTGAGGCATGTTTAACTGGTGGGCTAGGGATTCCTCCTAATATTAAATTTTCTTATGTTTTTTTTGTTTGACTTATATGTATGAGCAATAATGAGTTTAATAATAGAATAACAAAAATCTATTTATGTGGCGACTATCTGGTGGAAATTGTAGAAAATTTAAAAGAGTCTTCAAGAGAAGAGTGAATGGGCTTTGATGTCCTGACCAAAAAAATTACAGGATCAAAATCAACGTCAATTATTTATATACAAAAAAAAACATTATTTTGAATTCAATTTTTCTATTCAACTGTACGAAATATAAAAAAAGATGTACTTATAATTCTAGCATCAGCTCGATTCCAAAGTAATCAGATTGGCATCACTTAAGAAATGTTTAGCAGTTAGACCTCTGAAAGATTGTTGTGAGTGATAGATGAACAAAAAGGTTATGGTTGGTTTTTATTTTTGATAAAAAAAAAACGATAGCACGTGTAGAATTTATCTTTCTAAGCATGACTAATGAGTTAACATGATAAAGTTCTATTGTCATACAATTGTGCATGAAGGGAAAAAGATACGTATTCAGACACTGATTTTAATATATTTTATATTTATTACAGATTATAGCAAACATCTGAAATTAAACAGTATCTTATAATACTATGACAATAAATATACAGTAATAAATAAATAAATAATTTAATTAATATGTACAAATCATATTTAATAATACTGTTGCGATTTTAAATTTTGTACGCGGACATCAGGCGTAGTATCTGGACATTCTGCGCTTTAACCAGAATTCTTTTATCATATCACTGCCCTTTTCACCTATCATAATTATTGGTGCATTAGTATTACCGCTAACTAAATTGGGCATTATGCTTCCATCGATCACCCTCAAACCTTTCACTCCGTACACTCTTAGTTCATTGTCAACTACAGCATCTGGGTCCCAAAACGGACCCATTTTAGCAGTACCGACAGGATGATATATCGTGCATGTATATTGTCGTATCATACACTCCCAGAACGCGTCAGAATATCTTTGTATGTTTTTACAGGCAGGAAACACGTGTTGGTTCAACTTGGAGCCGTATCTGTGAAACGCTTTGGTTCTTGATAAACTTACAGCGATTTTTACTCCTTCTATAAGTGTCTTTACGTCTGTTTCGTCTGTCAAATAATTTGGATAAATATATGGATAGTCGTACGGATTTGCGCTTCTTAGTTGAATAAACCCTTTACTCTTTGGACGAAGAAGCATCGGTATTATACTCCACACATCCATATTGTTAATGGGCTTGAATACCATATCATAAAAGTGATCGGACAAACCGTGAATTTTCCTCAATTGTTCACCGCCGTCGGAGTTTGTGGAACCAGAAATAAAATGAAACTCTATATCAGGAAAGTCGTCCGAAGCATTTGAATATTTTGTATTTACAAATGCCAAACCTTCCACCCCACCCATGATAGTTAAGGGACCTTCGCCTAGTACAGCGTATTCCATCAAAGTACTCATAGTATGAAGACGATGTTCTACGATTGAAATAGGCTTATTTATCATAAAAGCAAGACCACCCAATCCGATGTGGTCTTGAAGATTTTTCCCGACCTGTAGATTTTGTATCAAAGGTATTCGATGTTTCGATAGCTCATCCGCTGGACCTATGCCTGACAACATTAACAGTTGAGCAGAATTTATTGTGCCTGCTGACAGAATTACCTCTTTTTTTGCTCGGATGCGATAAACCATCTTGTTTCGCAGGAATT
>DWPT01005697.1:0-12022 GCA_018251895.1 Agathymus mariae mariae
AGGCGCAAATCTCGAGAGCAGCTGAACCGATTTCGCCAATTCTTTTTTTATAATATTCCTTGAAGTACGAAGATGGTTCTTACGGAGAGACTGATGTTTCAGTAAATCTTGGGGGTTGACATTTCAGACGAAGTGCAGTACCGGGGTCATCTGGAGAAGAAGGCCTGCTGCTCTACAAGTTCAAGTTCCAAGTCCAAAGTCCAAGTCCAAGTTCAACCACATATGGAGTACTGCTCTCACCTTTGGGCCGGTGCATCTAGTTACCAACTAAGACCTCTTGACTCCATACTACGACGCGCTGTTCGAATTGTAGACGATCCCATTCTTAAGGACGGCATCTACGGTCTCTGCTATGGTGAATGTTCCGAAGAACTTTTCAACCTGGTGCCCCCATCCACCTTCCTTCACCATCATCCGCATCATCTCGACGGATAGACAAGCAACGGCCATCTTGAAAGATTTTATTTGTAGGTACCTACCTGATTTCATTGACTTCATGATAATCACATGATAATATAAATGAAAATTTTGACGCGCCCCTAATACCGTAATACTCATTGTTTTCTGAAGGCGTTCAGTACGAACAATTTATTCTTGGCCGCAGTATCCCTATGTAAATTATCAGTATCAAGATTGGTTTATGTTATTAATAAAAAGTCACGTAAAAAATTCCAATAAGCAAAAAGTATTTATCAATAGTATAATTTGTAGCTATGTTCGACTAATTCTTGTGCGTATTATATTTGATTTAATATTTAATTTGAAGCTGGTAACGACGCTTTAAAAAGTTATTGAATCAACAATTTTGTTTTATTAGTAGATATTACTTGAATATCAGCAGGATCGCAAAATTTTACATTGTACATATTGGTCTATTCAATTAGACTCAAACATCAGGGTAAAATTAAATTTCATAAAAATTGATCTAATACGAGTAGGAATTAGACATTAGATAAAGGTTCCCTAAGACAAAGATTTATATGATAATAATAAGGATAAACAATTTTCAGATTTTCCTTTATTAAGACGTCCGAATACAAATTTTGCTTCCTGTCAAATTTTAAAACTCTATGTCCACAGTATTTTTATACCGCTAAGGAATCGTATATATACTTTAACTGAATATCTGTACCTCTTCCTAAAAAAAAGTTTTTTTTTTATTTCATTGGGTTTTCATGTCTGTACGACACCTTTTACAATTAAAATAATGCCCTTCTGTTAGTTGAATAATGTTAAGGAATGAATCAGACCGCAGTGCGAGTAGCGAGTCACCCACCGGCTGTCAAGTTCACTGGCGTTTTTGCCCCGTTACCTTGTTACTCGTGCAGAACGCTTACATTTTTTTCTATTACAATTATAAGTATTTATGAATAACTTGTTGGAAATAAGGACACAAATGTAATACCGCTTATATTATTGAAGAAAAACTACTATATCAACGTTATGGCAGATGTCAGAAAATATCAGAGTGTTAAGAGGTGCACAAACTTTTTTTTTTGCGCCCAGACAAAAAAAAAGGGATGCGCGGGAGAGAGGTGGTGAATGCCCACGCATACCACTGCAGCCGGCTGAGCTGGTTATGTGCGAATCACGATACCTACCCACTAAACACATATTGCATGTATCATATTGAAAACCCTAAAGGAAGTATTGAAGGTGTTGCGTGGACGTGGATTTTTTAGCGTTTTCTGATGAGTGTCAAAGAACCGCTATTAATAGGTTTCTCATGTCTGTGTTTGGACGACCACGCGTCGATGATGCCATTAGAGTTATGATCGTTTGTGAGTGATAGCAACCGGCCTTCCGGCTTATCTGTTGGCTATAAACATAGAAAGAAATGTGAATTAAAACAACCAGTGCAATAACAGTGGTTGGTTGCTATTACACTGGTTACACTGACACAGTTTTTAATAATTTTTTTGTACTACGTTAAGTAAAGCGTTGTATATTATGGCCATAACCTCTAAAAGGATTTCCAAATACTGGAACATTCATAGGTTGTTTTTATTATGATGATCGTAGCAACCATGATTCACCGGTACCGGAGTACCGGTTTCGAAAATTCTCTCATCTGTACATAGACAATAACACATAGTCTATAGCACTAAACAGTATAACAGATTTCAATTTGAAACGTAACCGCTGCGATTCTGTTTGCAAATGACTATACAACTATTTGAAGCGGTTTCTAGCAAGTATCGCCTGTACATTAACTAAAGTCACTTATCGTTGTTGCACACATTTCAGCTCGGTTCGTAGCTGCTAATGGTTGCCTACATACGCCCATACAAATATTAGATGCATTTAGCAATGCATCTATGCCATATAGCTACGATAGTGACATGGCTTCTACATTGGTATTGAAGCTTTTTACGATGAGTGTCAAAAAGCCACTTTTAATAGGTTTTTCGCTTCATTGGTATAGTAATAAAGCTACTACTATAAAGTTTATATTCCTGATATGAAGTTTATTATGAGTGTTAGAGACTCGGCCAAAATATTTTTTTATTTATTAACGTGTAATTCTGACACACATTAATATTTTATCTCGACTAACATTTCAATGAAATACTTAAGTCCAAGCAAACGTGTCTTGTTCGATGTGCATCCAGCTAAACAACAGTCGAGGTTACGACGCATAGTTTTCCATTCTAGCTGCTATCATACTGCTTCTAGAATGAACCACGATATTACCAAAATAGTTTAGTTTTACGCATATTTCAGGGTGGTAGATAAACGTAATACATATAGTATTAAAGATGCCCACGAACAAACATTTACCGGGAACTAAATTCGGACCAGCCTCTACCATCTGGGCTGCGGGATTGTCAAAGTCGATCACTTCCCATCAGGTGCCTCGTCTACTCGTTTGTCGGCTATGAATATTTAAAAAAAATTGGTTTTACTAAACTATGTGTGAGCGATATTCTGCTGAGTATCCTATAAACTGTAAAAATTATAAAATAAATTATGACAAATATTTATTTTCTTATTTACCCCCAAAGCTAACCGGCAAAATTAAACTTAACAGCATGATTTTTTTTTTCATTTTATTCTATTCAGTAAACTCAGCAAAAATCGGGTATGGAAGACACATAGAAATATTGGTGATGTAAGGATTTTTTCATTGGACATATATAAAATGTAATACTACATTAAAGCAGGCGACATAAATTACCGAACCTGCTGTCCATGAAAACTAGCATTCTTAATAAACACTGCACTGAAGGCATATGTCTTTGTATGTATATATATATATATATGTCATACTTTTATACTGGATCAGTAATGGGAAAGAAATAACGAAGACTCTCAGTACATCATTTAAGTCAATATATATACCAAATGACTGAGTAAAAAATAATACAGAGCTATTATTAGCCGACTCAAAAAAGGTACAGATTCTACCTTTGTGTGCATGTATTAAAAAAATGTTTTTACAGCCGTTGCTTATAATACAATTTTAATGTATCTTTTTTTAAATGTAGTGAAGTTGGTTTGGACATGGTGCCTTTTAAATATGGTCAGGATCTGACGATGGGTCCAAAAGATAAAGAATGTCCCTGCCTGTCGAACTAGGGAACCTGGGTTCCATTCCCGGTCGGGAGAGACATTTATGTGGCAGATCAATGTTTGTTCTCAGGTCGTGGATGTTTGTAATGTTATATTTGAGTATGTCCATGCCACCCGCAACACTGGGAATGCGTGCGTGGGAATGAGTGCGGGAGTGTCAGTTTGAAAACGTTCATTTATATTATTATTATTATTATTATTTTGAAATACCATACCGATTGCATATTAATACTTACATTAAAAATGCAAAAATAACAATAAATATTAATAAAATATTATTATATGCACTATTTAACACGTAGTTTAATTTTTAAAAAACTCTTTTTATTTTCATGCGTTTTTTTATCGGCATTGATGTATTATTTATACATTGCTTGAACACCGGAAGAAAAAAATCATCCGAACTAGTAAACTCTTCTCGATGTATGAGGCCTCAGAATAATGGATAGACCTCGATTTGTGATGAGGATATGCAACCACCTAGAAAACTATAAGACCTTGCCTATATCATTATTACAAATTGATATTAACAAGAACAATAACTCCGCAATGTCGTTGCTAACAAAAGAATGCTCTATGCAACCTTAGTATTCGGTAAGTAACCGTGAAATTTGTCGTTCTACGACATAACAAACAAAGAGCCCTGATTGAGCAATGAAAACACCAAAGGATTTGCTTTGTTTATCTGTTAACGCCGTTTCGTTTGAATAGCACAACAGAAAAGGTTGAATGGAATAAAATAGTTCATTTAAAATTAATAATAATCAAATACGTATACAAAGGTCTATTATTATTAACGTGTATAGTTCGATGAAAAAAAACTTCCTGCAATATTAAAACAATTTTATATGCAAACGTGACTTTACGCTTTAAATATCTAACTTCAACAATTTCTTCTCTTGCAAAATCCTTGCTATTACTGGCCCAGCATCGTTTGTTTAACTCTCCTCATCCCAATTCGTCGTCTCCGCTCACCTTAACAAAAATCACCTCATCACAACTACCCTGTTACAAATTTTATTATCTGTATTTGGAGTTAAATGGTTTGACAAGAAGATAAGGAGGTGTTGGGGTGTCAACGACTGAGCTAACCTGGTGGATCTTTCATGGGTAGGTGTGAAAATATTTGTAATAAAATTACGTTATAGTTGACAGAAATGCCATATTGTAAATTAAAAACTCACGTCAAAAAAAAATACTTAAACCCTTAATATATATCAGTATATAAGAAGGTTTAATAAATAAAAATGCTTAGTATGGAAAATGCACAAATATTTATATATACAGATAGAGACTTGAAGTATATAGCAGTGTAGCCTGAACAATTAGGGTATGACAAAAACAAATACATTTATATGTGAAATAATATTGGCTATAAGATTTTACTAGAAAAACCTAGTATTTAGTTAGAATATGAGCTCAGTCAGATGTACCAACGGTTGCATAAACATTACTTACAAAATAAATGCAATGTGATTGCGTGTTCTGTTAAGATATATTTAAATCGGTCTTCTAGATACCAAACGCATGTAGACAGACCAACTAGCCTACTATTATATTTTCGTAACATAAGTAGTCAATTTACTATCGATAACTTAAAATAGAACCTTTGCAAAGTAGTACTTGACATTTAAGTTTAGCTCGCGTACATTTCCGTTAAGCTGGTTAATAATACTTAATTATCTTAATGCACCAACATACAGTATCAACAAGGTATATACTTGGTAATACCAGATTACGTACACGTTTATACTAGTAGTATATACTTCATATTTTAATGAAACATTCAAATAATTTATTTTATTTAATACACTGTGGACACAAAAAAAACTACATGGATACTTCAACCAAGACAATTTCGCATAAAGGTACTACTTCTTTCATTTTGAAATATATTCCAGTAGACCGCAACGGGAGGTACGAAAATGACGGCAAATTTATATTACATATTTATTAATATTAATTAATGTTAATAGCAGGTAAGCAAGAGAACTGATCACTAACTTATTTTCTTACTGTGTGATTGATTGACTGGACCGATACTTATTTATTTGATATAAAAAAAATCCATCAAAAATGGACACTTCAGCTGTATCTCCTTTGCAATATGAGGCTAGGATATCACAAAGTTCCTGTTATACTGGCATTGTTTATATACAATACTAGCTTCTACTAGCGTATTGAAGAGTAAGTGTCTCTACCCATAATTGAAGAACTCCGGAGTGTATTTATCCACGATGCTGCAGTCTTCTATTCAACTTATACAGATTAAGTGACACGAATCTTAAGGATACAACCATTTAACTTGGTTGTGTGCCTCTGTGCAGAAGAAACTTTCGGCTCATCCGAATGAGCCATTGACCAAATTAGCGGATCAAGTTTTAACACTCTTTGGTCTCTTATTTCATATAACAGGGACATCATCGAAATTTACTGTCCAAGAAGTCTTACAACGGTGCTCCGTGCTCAATGACTTCCCACTACACAATTTATTTTTTAACCTAACAAAACGGACGTCTTCTCGCTGATAACAAGGCAGCTCTGATTTCAATTCATCAGTTCAAGGCCTGCAACGGTTCATAAAGGCCGTATACTGTTGTACCGCTTTGTACTGTAATTAGAATGTTAATTATATATCTTAGCATAGTTTAGTGAGCGGCGGAATGGTCTGTATAAATCAGCTCTTCAATTACTTTTTTCATGTTTCTAGCGATCCGCACAAAAATAGGCGATTGGTGGCGGTATCGTGACCGGTCGAATTAAAGGGTTTTGTCGCTTATAGTCATCATAGTGACCTCGAGAAGATGTCATAACTTTCTGAAAATGCCAAGCTGGAACGAGCTGACACCGTGGAGAGGAAGGTACGGGAGCTATCACAGAAGATCCCAGAGCCTCCTGACTTAACCTCCGACTATAACGTACAATATAATATAACGTATAATCGAAGCATAATTCCAGCCGGAATTAAGCAAATATAATTTTAAAATCTTACAGATTAACCTTCCGAAATGCAGGTCGTCCTACTGAATACCACCGTGAAAAAAGTTGCTTCACACAAACTTGTATGGGTTTCAGGTGTCTTGGAGCCGGCAATACGTTTACGTCATTCAGTCGTCAGTATCAACAATAACCGAGTTAAAATAGTTCTATAGTTATATTTGGGCTGTATATAGTCAAGTACTGTCCAAGGTCTCCAGTAGTAATTTTACGCCAGATTGACTACAGGCTTATTGGTTACCGTGTATTTCAGAATCACGCACAAATACGATATCAAACTAGGTGCTACAAAGCGGTGGTTATGTCTATACATACATAAATATATTACTGTATAAATCTGTAGTGTCTGCCTATCGGTACATTCAATTTTTTGTCAAATTTTATGATAATATTCGTTTTATGACACACTGACATCAATTTGATATATTTTTTTTTCATATTTGTCCGTCTGTCTGTTTGTCTGTATGTCTCGTTATAGCTCAAGAACGATATAGTGAGAACACGTGATTGTAGAGATATATAAAATATCGGTAAACCTAATGATGTCTAATCAAGGCCAAATATATTAAATGTTTAATGATCATATGTACATGTATATAAGGTATAGTCGGACCCGAACGAAATTGGACGGAGGCGCTAGTGTGTCTATAGGGCTGAACTGATTGTACCAAGCTCTGTCATGGATAGACTAGCGGCCACCTCCGAATTCGTTCGTGTTGACCAATTTTTTAAATACACATGTTTATTTAAAATTCTATATTTTTTTTTCTGTTGATTAGACATCAGTAGGTTTAGTGATATTTTATATAGCTTATTATAAAGCCTCTGCGCGAAAACGTGTTCTTCCTACATACCAATTTTTATCAAGATCTGTCAAGCCATTCTTGAGTTATAACAAGACATACAGACAGACAAAAAATTTCAAAATGATCAATATGATATCATTGACCAATAAAACCAATATTTATCACGAATAAAAGAAACTGGAATGTAGAGATGGATAGACACTACAGATTTATATATTAGTATAGATGTGAATTTTTTTTTTATTAGAATTCCGTTAAAACTGTCAGAAATGCTATTCTGTAAATTAAAAACTCAAGTTAACAGCATTCTTAGTTAAAGTTAAAAGTTTTTTGCCGCGTTTTATTCCGGGACCACTCACGGTCGGGATTTGTAGTAGTGACAGCGGAGTTTGACTTTCAAAAAACATTTGTAAAAAAAACACTCTGTATAAATTTTTATAATTTTAACCAAACGATCACATCATAGCGAAACCTTTAGAGTTAGTATGATAATAAGCTTTGATTGTCAATTTCATGCTTCATCGGTGTTAGTTCTAGATTGCCGTTCAATAAATCTCGTAGGTAACATTAGATTAACTTAAAGCCTTGAATATTTCAAGACAGTTTATTTCAGTTAAATTATCTAAAGTTGAAGAGAAGTGGTTTAAGTCATGATTAAATGAATTAGACTTTTTCTTTGTCAATGGTTGACAGTTTTCCAAAGTATAATAAAGTTCATTTTAATCTTTAAAAGGTAAACTCCATCTTAAAATTAATTGAAACATCTCCGTGATAAGTAGTAATTTCATTTTTCTTGTCCCTCGTATTTATAGAACAATTACTACACCAAACTATACTCCACTACACTACACCAGTACTACTTTACTTTATACCACAACTACCATAGTGTACCATAACAACAACTATCCTCACTTTACATTATGTTAGGCCACGCCACGCCACGCCACGTCACGCTACGTCTCGCCACGTCACGCCACGCCACGCCACGCCACGCCATACTATACCACAACTAACCCATATCACACCAAGCCATGCCATACCATTTTATAGCACATATAACTATATACACAATATTACATACGTATACTCAACACATCTACCAGGGTTCTCCCTTTATATCACTGTGTTGTAGTGGTAATTTGCTAAATATAAAAAAACCCCAGTGTAACGAAGAATGTTCAAGTCTGACCAAGTTTACATTTTTGAAATATTCACGCCGACAATTATCATGTGGAAACTTACTTAATGTAGTAATTAATGCGAGTACTGTACCCCTAAGATAATCAAATTGCCTTGTTGTTGCTAGTGATTTGTAATATATTATGCGTTATTTAAATTTTAATTTGAATAAAATTAATATATTTACTTAACTTCTTAAGTGCTCGAACGGAGTATCTGCGGGTGTACCAGTGGTTGGATTTGTGATCGCCTAAAAATGTCCCATTCATTTTCGTGTTTCAGAGTGTAGGTTAAACCTTGTATTCCAGGTGATATCGTTAAGAAGCAGTCTAAGTCATGTTAAGGTCTTCAGGCTGTACAAGATTACTATGAATGTTACGATCGAGTAATAAAACCTGTTGTATTACTTCTTCTTATCTTTAAAAAGGTTTTCAAAACATTTGTAGGTATTTTATACATATGATGGTTGCAAATGGTTTTGTTTGAGAGGTAGAAAATTATAAATTGTACCAAATAGTCAACATCATTAGATGGTGAGAATCATGTACATGAGTGATCGGATATCTGGAAAGTTAATTAGAAATTCTAATAAACTGATCAATGCCTGTCACATCTAACCAATGTAATGTAATGTAACTTGCTCCTGGCAAAGCCTAGGTGACTTTCGTAGTTTAGTGAAAGTCTTTGGAAAGGAAGTCCCGAATTCGTGTTTGCATGAAGACTCACTAAAACATGCTAAATTCATAGGATGAGTAGCAATTCAAGGGAATAAATTCTCTACCACCACAAAATAGTTATCTTCTAACGAGGTTAATCCAGACAGATAATTTTTATAAGAACGTTACATTTTTAACCGTCTTCAAACAAGGAGGGGAATTTCAATTAGTTTTTTTTTTTGTTTGTTACCACAGAACTCTGACATTTATTGACCGATTTAGAAAATTTCCCCCTTTGTTTGAGAAGGTATAAATATAGGATAATTAATTACCCCTAGGGATAATAATTGGTGCTTCAACTAAAAAAAAAACACCTTCTTAAATCTTTATTCTGGAAAGAGAAGTTATAAAAAGGATCTACAACATATAGTCCGATTCACATAACATATTTATCTAACAGATTAATTGTGGAGTTCGAGACAAACATTTGTTTAGTTAAGTAGGAAATATTCGTATAGAAATTTACCGTGTCTTATGGCAATGCATCCTATACCTAACGTTTAACAATGACTTTAAAAAGAGAACATTCGCAGTTCACTAACTACCTATACATTACATTAGGGCGTATTATAAATAGGTCATAGAATTTTGTTTTTCAAATCGCAATATGGAAAACTATAAAATATAGCTGGTACACGTTCAAATCGAAGGCAACAACTTCGTGTGACGGACATACCGTCCTAGTTAAACTATATAACCAAAATCGTTGCCAGTTCTCAGGCAGATTTACAGCAACTTAGTCGGCAACGCATAGGTGATGATTCAGATGATCATTCATACAACGACGACTTGCCATCATCTTGCCATCGACCAATCCGCTCACTATCGAAATAAAAAAACATACCAGAATTATACGGTGAAACAAAATTAAACTCGCTCCTATAAATACTACAACATGGCCCTCAACAACATTTCACACGCCATACGCATTTGAGGATAACGATTACCAACGACAATATGATATTACCGTGTTATTTAAGTACTTGGTTAAATTACGATGTGAAGTGACGCATAATTGGAGCGGCCCCGCAAAGGACACAAGCGTAAAGTTTTTGTGGGAAAATCTAAGCTTGCGCAATCATAAAGTGGGTGCGCAACGTAAGATCGTGAATCGATGTAATTTGTGAGTCATGTGGTTTGTTTTATATCTGTCGAGAACTAATTAACAATCTCTCCATTGACCGGATATCTTCCGATAACTGAGGCAATCTTAAGCATAAGTCGCCATGGGGCTTGAAATTCGATTGATGAGTTTGTAGACAATCATTGCATTGCAATTTGTAGAAATCGCAAAATTGATTGACACAATAAATGCAAGCAAAGTCTTTATGCAATACTGTAATGCGATAAAACCGTTTTTTACTGTCTTTATTATTGTTCAATTTACTTTATTACTGTGTAAGTGTATAATAAAAAGTATCCTACCTATCTCTTAAGAACTCGTCAGCAAGAACACTAGGATCACACTACTGAAGCCCTTTTGGTACATGTAGATGTATGTGTGCATGTTTTTTTTACATAAACATAAGATAAGTTAATGCTTGACAACAATCAGACCTGATGAAGTCTAAGATGTTGAACGCACTTACTTATAAAAGCCTACTCACTCTTCTCTTGAAGACTCCCACATCGCAAATAGCCAGGGACTATGTGTGCACAGTCTGTACCTGTTGCATATGTGATATACTATATATATATATATCTGTGTGTGTGTGTGTGGTTTACCACTCGGCACTCAAGGCCCTCGCAGACAAAGTGGTGTGCCATGTGTTCCGGGCGCACCACTACAGTTTTTAAGCGAAAGGCTGTAGTCTCCACCCTCAGGCTGCGGAGGACTCGCGAAAGCGGACGACACCGGAGGGTCTGGGGAAGAGTCCACGAGCGTACCCGCATTCCCGCCTAACGGTGCAGAAGAAACACCCAGGGGTTTTAATCGGTAGGAGTCCGACGTAACCCGACGCTGCCCCGAGCGACCGGCAATTCACGACGGATTTCCCCTGGTACAAAAAAGGGGCAGGCATGTACGTACGTACACAAATATGACATCACATACACCCATGACCAGATAACAAATATTTCCCTTATATGTCTATACCAGTCGGGAATCCAACCCGAGATACCTCGATCGTTCGGCAAGATAACGACAAATTCGGCTACCGGTTCGTTAAGTGGATTATCAAACCCTTATATGTAATATCAACAACGTAGACTACAAATATGCAAGTGATTCTATGAGAAATTTCAGTTTTTAAGGACATACGAGAGGTTAACAAAAATAGTTAAAATTAAAATACAGCTACATAAAAAAATATTTGTATTACTTCATGGAAATAATGGAAAGAGCCATAATAATTTTATTTATAGCGTCAAGAATAGTCACAATGCCCAAATATTCCCACACACAGCCACTTGCAAAACCTCATTTAAGGTAAATTGTAATTAACTCTTTGTTGTAATTACACTTCAGATCAATGACAGTGATTGGTATTGGTATCTTAGTAAAAATCATATGAAGCAAATAAATTAATGGTCTGAATTATGTTATATTAATTCATTTTTATTTTTCATTCGTTTAACTGTGCCACTATTTACTTTAACTGTGCCACTATTTACTTTCTTCTTTTAGCTGTGTCCTCTAGCCGAATCTCCCAGTTCTCCATGATCGTTCAACATAGGATCGCTCTCTAATGAGTAAACCACCTGTTGTTGACAAACTGAGCTTTTAATTTCTCTTTTATTTTTATGGCACAC
>DWPT01005698.1:0-12021 GCA_018251895.1 Agathymus mariae mariae
GCTGCAGGGCCAAAAGCAACCCCGGGTGGTGTTTAGTGGGTAGGCCACTAGGTTTATCGGGAGTCCTACATAACCAGCGCAGCCGGCTACGCTGGTATGCATGAGCATTCACCACCCCCCTCCCGCGCATCTCCAGAGGGTAGCCCTTTTTCCTTTGTCTGGGCGCAAAAAAAAAAAACAGATGTAACAGTTAAAGGTAAAGTCAATCGATTGGTTATGTCAGGCTATTATATTTTTGGGGGAATATTTGGACGGAGAAAGTAACGAGTTACCACACATAATTCTGATACTGGCGAACTCTCTGGGATAAGCTACTGAGATATTTTGGTTTAGTAATATTATTTTTATTATAATTATTATTATAATAATTCAACTAATGGAATATTCAATGAGTAAGTGGCCAGGCGGTCGTTGAGTATGCTCGGAGTTCACACCGATTAAGACAGTAACTAATGACAAAAAGTTCCCATTTTGACCGTACTGAGCTGGTGTTTAAAATATAATTTAAATTAGTTTTATTACAATAGAGCAAACTTTGTTTTTGTTGGGAGTGCCAAGATTAAGTGCTAAGGACGGTGCTGGATGTTAAGGTATAAAAGACAAAAATACTTTGCTGTCGTTACAATTTCTGATCCTGCAAAAGAAAACATGAGATGTAATAAAACATTTGTGATCCAGTTTAATATGGCCATTAAAGTTGACTTCAGCACAAGTCACTATTACACTAGGTGTTACAAAGGGGTCTCTCTGCGAGCTGGAGAGGCGAAAGAGTAGTGGCACGTAGCTACTTTTGTAAATTCCAGAATGTCACTACAGAGGCCTTTACAACATAAATATTATATTCCTGAGTTCGTAACCTTAGAATGCTTACTTGCTTGTCAACGTTCCGAATTTCTAGTAAGTTTAGGTGTTAATTAAAATTTTTATTTAAATAAATTAGAATTATTAAAATACTGCGCATTAATGTATGTAGATAACGCACATAAACGAACTCCGATAACACACCGTTCTCGCAGTGACACTAATAAGTCGGTGCGCGAGCTACCGTCTCACATCTCTGAATGTCACGCGGCTGAGATGCTTAATTTCCAGGTCACGGGTTAATTGACTCCCACAGATGACTGTGTAAAATTCGTTCATTTACATGAGTGAGGCTAGGTGTAGGCAGCACTTGGTGATAACTGTCGCAACTACGGGGTGTGATGCTCATGAATAGGCAACTAGATAAGCTATTCGTGTGGCGTTGAGTTTGTTTACTCCGTGCTGAGGACTATGGGCAGTGTGGGTGGTGCGATGGGTTGGAACCCGGCATATACAAGTTTAGAATTACAGCTCCTTCGCACAGTCAGCATAAAAATGTTATAGCAACGCATCTGATTTGCTTCTGTCCTATTCTGTCGATATATATGATCATGAATAAGACCTGAACTCAGCGAACGGTCACAACTACAATGTATAATGACGTTGTGAGGGCCTTCTTTCACTTTGAGTGTAAGTCAATCGGGTACCCTAGCAGACAGAGGAGACGCACAGAGGGGACACACGGGATACTAGGCTCTTTATTTTATCTTCTTTTCGACGGTAGCCTATCTTACATTGTGATAATGTTCTTTTTAGTTCCCTACGTTCTCAAATCAACTATGACACATTTCTGTTACTAGTCTTCGGCGCAGTGTTGGATAGTACTTTAAAGGCTATCCGGTTCCATCTTCTCCATGTGTACGAATATGACGATCACGACTCCTTACAAAATTATTGGTCGGTGCCACTGTGATATATACAAGTCCTCTTAGCGTTTCGTCCCCCGGTCCGGTCCGGTCCGGTCGGGTCTGTGAAATTTTTGCATCTTCATTAATTACGCACGGTGTAACGCCCAGCGCCAGCGCTGCGAGTTAGCACTCGTTAATTTCAAACACTGTTAAGTTTATTATTATCTCTAGGCACGTCGCAGGAACACGGTGACACCCGGATTAATCTGTACTGTCCAATTAGACAATTAATTAATTGACGATAGTTTTAATATCAATGTAATCTAATATAATGAAGAAAAATTCATCCGACTTAAAAAAAAAACAATGCAAATGTAAATATAATTATAAAAGCAAAGATTCATTTTAATAAAATATTATTAAATGCATTACATACAAAAATGTTAGAAATTAGTGCCCAGCCAAATAGATAGTTCTTTGATAGGTACTTTTAATTCAATCCCTCCACAGTGTACTATTATTTATCTATCTATCAAGAGAAAAAAATGTTAATCTTTCGGGCTTGAAATTGTAGTCAATGGTATTTTAAAATGTTTACTTGTTTACACGCTCACACCCCCCACACTAGGATTCCCTGTGTCGCTGGTGGCGTGGACTTGCACAAACATGACGTTACAAACACCCATGACCCGAGAACAAACTTTTGTCAGTCGCATAAACGTCTGCCCCAGCCGGGAACCGCACCTGAGGCTCCTCGCTCGATAAGCAGGATCACCACCAACTGAGCTAAATGGTCATCACTGGACTATGGAGTCATAAATCCATTAAAGTAAATTAGTTATTTTTATGGTATTGTGTTATCTATAAATTGTCTCTTAATCGCTAAGATCATAACAAATATTTTTTTTAATTATATACACATAACAACCGCTTCGTATTTTGAGAGGGACATTTCTATTGCATTCTCAATTCTGTTGTGGTTTTGTTCAAAATAAAATAAATGTGAGCGAATAGTGGCAATTCCTAACCATTATTAGTCAGAATCAATTATAAATATTTCTGTGGTCGGATGTTTCAAAATGCCCGATGACAAATAATACGGAATATGTTAATAGTAACATCACAATAAGTCCAGGTCCGGTAGCGGCGGGCACACGGCGCGGTGAGCTGCCTACGCGGCTGCGCGAGTGCGCGGCCGGCCGCCCGGCCGGAGAGAAATGGCGCGACCTTGTTTCTTGACCCACTGCCGACGTCGCCGCCGAGCACCGAGCACCGAACACCGCGAGCACCGAGCGCGGCGCGGGAGCAAGCGCGGCGCGGGCGCAGCCAGCAGTTGGCGCTGATCTATGATCGATGCACTTCATTAACTGTTAGTACACTTCGCGTGGTATATAGTGTACATATAAACTATAACCGTGTAGTGGATTGCACGTCAGCCTCTTGCACTTAGAACCTGCGTTTGAATTTTGTAGGGACCTATATTTTTTCAAAGTTCTGTATGTTTTCAATTAAGTACAACTTTCTTCAGTGAAGGAACATATCGTGCGGAAACTTGCTTGCTTGAGAGTTTCCCTCGATATTTTCGAAGGTGTATAAAGTTTGCCACTATGCTCTCAGCTAAACTGCTAGATTTTCGACTTAAGACAACGTGAGAAGAAACCCGAGTGCAACTGTCCAAACCCCATGGGATGACCCACGAGGATAAGATAATTTCTTGAAGCACTTATAATGCTATGGCTTGTGCCAATCGTAAGTCATATTTCAACCGTTTTTAGAAGCTTTGAGTTTGTGGCAAGTGCTACGCTACAAGGTTTAAATGATCGACCCAGTTAAGCAATCCAGTCTGTAGCTGGATGATTTCATGATTCGGCAATCTATATTTTGGACATGCTCATTTATACTAGAATACTGGTCCCAATTCCATGCTGGCAGAACAGGATGTCGTAAATGGCGACAGAAGTTGGCTTGCTTGGTGACTTTTCGTAAGGATTATGTTATCAATATTATGGTTAAGTCAATAATATTATAACTGGTATTATTATATTTTCGAGAAGCCTGCCACATCCTCTGCCCTGCTGCTTGAGTCAGCCGCCAAACGACTCCTCATATTCCGGCTGGGGACTTGAGAGCTAGCACTTTCTTTCTTTTTATTTGTGAGCAGACAACCCATCAGTGGTGGGTGTCGTTGACCACTTACCAACAGGTGGCTCGTCTGCTCGTTTTTCGACTATATACATGAAAAAAAAAGTTATAACAACATTTCTTGCTTAAATATAGGCGAGTGGCGACTCACCAGGCGCATACCTTGTTAAGTAAGGTTACATAACAAACTTAACATATTATTAAAAGTTATTTATATTTAACCTACACAAAATACTTATTTGAATGTTACAACGGCTCGAAAGCACATGGAGCCGTTGTATCTCCAACGCTGGGTACATTATGTCTCGGTGCCCCTAATACCGCCAGCCGTCAGCCGTCAGCGGCTTATTAATGACGGGTGTGACACGCGCCGACCTACAATATTGATGATCAGACCATCACGCAGGCGATTGATGCTCAATCTCCCGGATTCAAAGCAATTATTGTCCAGTTACACGGATTAAACTGATTAGGTACGGACGTATTAGGCTGATATTATCAATAAAGAAATTTGACGTATCTGTCTTTAACATCGAAGTGAACATAAGTAGAATTTCCGGCTACATGTAACCTAAACTTAATCAAACACTGTCAGATACAATATTGAGTAAAAACGTCAAAAGAATAAACTGTGCGGCGTTTGGTGTATTCTCCGGATATTTGTTTAAGATACATGAGTAAGATGAGTCGTATGATGAACTAGTGTAGATAAAGGCAATCTCATTAGGATTCCAAGTTGAATCGCATCAACGATCTAAGCGTACCGCGCATGTGCGTCACAGTGTATACGTGTGCATACAGTACGAATATTGTTCTTCTACCCAGATATGTCGAGAGGTCCACATGGGAACTTAGGGCTACGGTCGGAACATCATCACTCCTGTAAATGCTGCCGTGAATGGGACTCAAAAGAATGTAACTCTTATATGTCGCCGTATAATATCTCGATAAAGTATAACGGCCGCTTCAAGCAATCTTCTGACTAACGATGCATCCCCGGATAACTGTAATTCCGGATTAAATATTCCAAAGATATAACAAGCAGTCGGACATAAGTTGTGTATTACTATTAATATTGTTCTAATAGTGATAAATCTAACTGTACCTGGGAAAACGCAAATGTAATTTTTCAGAGTTCATAGTCTCTTTATTCATAGTCCATTCAAGGTATGGTCATGTCGTCATGTCGCAGCGATGGAGAAACTCGACTTATAAAAAATATTTGTAAGGACTTTGGAATATAAGTGTATGATGAAACAAAATCCTAGTTCGGCTCACATACCAAACGACCCATGTATCATACCACTGTTCTTCCAGATGCACACAATTTGTAAATCGCAGTGTATAATTTACAACACTGGTATTAATTAAGCGCCGGCATAATTGCAGGTAACGGTTCGCTTGGTCAAAGATTATGATAATGCGAGAAACAATATTTGCATATTTTATATTGAGTTCGATGTGCTATTTCTGCAGAGACGACCAAACGGAGGACACTGGCCGTCTCCGAAGGACGGCTACGTCATTGATGTTCTTTGTCTGCCCACTGGTAGGTGGCCTGCGCTATCGGGACATTAAAAGCGTGTTGCAGCCAGGGTTTGCACAATGTTCCCGCCAAACACGAGTACGTCGTGATTGAATCTGATGGTGCCTGTGAGTAGGAAGGAGGAATGTTATCCACTCCGGAAGCATCCGATCGGCAGTCAGATCATCAATCATTTCAGAATTTTAGACAGAAAAAAATCGAGCTCCCGCATGCCCCCCCACCCCCAGAGGCAGGGCGGTGAGAGGGGGGAGGGGTCGGTTAGGAAAGTAAAAGTCATCGTCGTAGAAATAACTGTAAACGTATTCGCTCTCGCAGCACCGCGCGCCGTGACACAGATACTTTGGCGCGGATAGATTTGGAAGGTTCGCAATGTATTTTCTTGAATTCAAGGTGTATTAGAGGCACTATTTATTTGAATCAAATTAAAAAGTTTTTTCGAAAATGTTGCGACCATTTTCGACAGTCAATTATGTTATAGGGAAAAAAGACAGTGTTTCATAATAAGATGTACAAGGAATTCAAGATACAAGGCACCAATTTCAAACAAATATAAGGCCTATAATATGTAGATATATACAATACATAGATATATTTTAATTTTTAGTACTATTATGTAGTTTTACTTTTCCAAGTCTGTTTATGTTCTTTAAAACGCTTTTCGGATAGCAGCTTCGACTTTAACAGGATTTCAGTAAACACAGTTCGATGACCGAGTTGGATTATGCTATCCGTATGTTGATATATGCCAGCGTCGATAACAAATGTTTCATTACGCGAGGAGTACGAGAGAGAGCCGCTTTCGTTCTTATCCGCACAGTTTCGGAAGTTAAATTATTGATAAAAGATGACTTTTTACAAAGTTTTCTAGATTTTTTGTTACAGATATCTTGTTTTATATTTTAGGGAGCATTGATTACTTCTCAACTAGTCATTTTTCGTTTGTTACGTGGACGTTTTGTTTTTTGATCAGTCGGTTTGTACGACTTGTGTTTCACACCAGCGCATTTAGAAATATTATTTTACTTAAGCTTCAGTAAAATAAATATAATTAACATATACAGAGCGGATTTTTTCAGAATATTCTTTTACACTTCTAAAATAAATACATACTGTAAATAATAAATAGAAATTAATTCACATTAATGTGCTGCGCTGACGTTGACGCTGACCTAATTGTTCAGCGGTGCACGTGGTCGACGACGGACATTGGGATCCGTTTTGAATTTATCTAAAATCATCACTATTCGTTAATTATGTGTGTGATCAAGTTTGTGTTATTGTTTTCGTGATACGATTACGCTTCGTCAGTTTTATCACTTATTCTCTTGAGATTTGCTGCAATCGTGAAAATACCGAACAAATTGCGAAAGACCGAATGAGAGCATAACCAAATGGAGGATAACCAAATAAAACTTTCATGAGAGCTTCTTTGTGCGAGTCTGTTAAATATTTGATATCTTAATGACTATTATAAGGAAGGCAAGTAGTCACCGTGACAGATGGGTATAGGTATAGAAATTGGTCCTGGAAAGAGGATAGTGGATGGCTGGTAGGAAACATTTCCATGGTGCACAAGCATCGATCACAGAGTATTTAGGAAGATTACTCGGATAAATATTAACGTTAATATCGGTCTATTCTGAAACAGCCGATACCCACACAGTTGCAGAGAAAGTGGATCACATAGGGGCGTACGATATGCGCTTAGTTCAACAATAGAAGAGTAATAAGATTTACAATAGAATTTCACCACAACACAACTAAGTATCTGTGAGTGTAATTTATTAAAATATTACAAATGAACGTGTCTTCAATCTTAGCACTAAAACTTCAACATGCAAATCTGTTACCCTAAAGGCCACAACATACTCAAACAACGTCATTTGGAAAGGTACACGATACGATAATTCCCATGCGGCGGCCATGTTTACGGATGTGGCACACTTATCTGTGCCACGGCACACTTTCCATTTCCCCTCTCGCTCGTACTCATTGCCGGCTGAGGTGTTTCGCTCGCACACTTCGCAAACGGAAGTTCCGTGAGGTTGCCATGGTCAAGGTTATGGGTTACCGTTTGGTCTTGACCACCTGTCAAGGTTTTGGGAGCTTTCCACGGGATTCAAAATGAAAAACGCTGATAGGGATGAATTAGTTAACATGCTACGAGCGGACGGGACCGTTTTCTTTTGTTTAAATTCTGATTTCATAAGCTTATAAAATCAGCGATGAATTGGTAGTCCCAACATGATGCAATACTTCTGAATATGATCTGAAACAATATCCATGTTAAGTTCGTGGAATATTGTCAAAGATGTGTGAATATTATTGATCCACACGATAGATTATGGCCCCTTTATGAGAGGAAACCCAAGACCAGTGCGGTAAAAATGCCAGATAACATAAAACTTTGCGGTGTCGCTCCCACGGCACCGGGTACCTTTTGAAAGATTTGAAGTTTTACCCCTCGAAAACAAAAAAAAATTGTTCTCTGTCGGTACACTAAATACGTATGAACATGAACATTCAGACATATAGAAGCTAGGCAGTTAAATATACATAACACCACGCATGAGAACTGTTGTGATCAAGTTGAGTAATAAACAAAATTAAGTCAGGTCCTACTTAGGTTAAAAAATATATATATTTTAGTTAAGTTTTATTAAATAATTACAATAAATATAAGTAATAAAAATATGTGTATACATAAATCCTGCTAAATTATCATGTATAGGATACATGATAATTTTTTCTCCCATATAAAACTAAAACTAAATAATTAAATTTAATTAAAGAATTATTATTTGAAAACAAAAAAGCACTTTATTTCTTTTTTAAAAATTCCCATCAAGTGATATCCACTACAAATTTAAAACAATGTATTTTTATTGAAAAAAGATAGGAACAAGATAAATATATGTATACGAGGGTCGGTCAAAAAGTTTTTAGAACTGGCCTCTTGTAAACAATATAATAAAAAAGTAAGTTTGAATTTTGAAAATAGAACTCTTTCCTAATATTATTGAGCATGTATTTTATTCATTTGTCATTTGTTTTACGTTTTGGCGGCAAATTGAAAATTGTCTGTGTCACGTCAGTATGAATTTAATGCAAGAATTTTCTGTGCAATAATTTTTTATGACTTTCGATATCATTTAAGTCAACAAGTAAATTATGATATACTACGATTGGCCTTTCACGATGAAGCTCCATTTCGTGCCACTGTTTACAACTGGTTTAAAGAATATAAACGTGGTCGCACTAATCTCACCGATAATCTGCGTGAAGGACGGCCTTCTACGACGACTGAAGATAACATCAGTGTTGTGCAGCGTATGATAGAGACTGACAAAAGAGTGACATATGTCACTATAGCAGATTCGGACACGCTTAGGCATCGGTATGGGTCAAGTGCACAAAAAGCCCCATGAACATTTAGCGGTCAGGAAGTTTTATACCCGGTGGATACATCATGATTTGATCGAGGCACTAACAAATAACACTCGTATTGGAAAAAGTGCGGGAAAAACGACCTCGCAGTAGGATCCTCCTTCACCACGACATCGCCTCTTGACATATCTTGGCTGCGTCAGATGTAGAATTACTGAGTCACCCGCCATACAGCCCCGACCTGGTGATTTTTATTTATTCCCGAAAATAAAAGAAAAACTTAGAGGAATACGTTTTAAAGTAAGTGGCGGCGTTACAAAAGGCCCTCAAAGAAACCCCTAAGGACGAGTGGGCAAAGAGATATATTGATGTGAATGGACACTATTTTGAAAAGTTATAATAAAACTAATAACTTGCTAGTTTGCTCAGTTTTTAATTTTCCAAGAATTTTTAGTTTGACCCTTATATGTAAATTCCTACAATTTAATAAATACGGTACTGTTTAAAAATCACTTGTCTGACTACGACTTCAGAAGGAATCAAAGCATAACATTATCAGTTGGCGCACTTGAATAGTCCACTCGAGTTGCGACACCAATGAAAAATCAATTTTATGGTCGATTGGTCAGAAATTCAGCAGCGTGCCGCGAAATACGCCGTCCACAATGTTTGCAAGAACGACACTGTCATTTGGAAATTGCATTTTATTTTTTTGTCTTGTCATATTCACAAAGATGTAGTCGCAGCTGCTATGATGGTCGATGGAAGTCACCCAATGGAGATCGCACATTGTTGTTAGCGCTGATTTTCGGTTGAAACATTTAATAATAAGTAAATTCCGCGGTATCAATCGTAAGCGATCGACCCAATAAATAACGCCAGTAGAGTTTAAGTTTAAAGTACTCGTTTGAAATCATAATTATATTTAGGGCCAGCGTCTATACATCTTCGATCATTAACGGCTCTCAGCATAAATCTGTTACAATACATCAGAATATTATCACAATACCATTGCAAACAAACCTTTTCCTGTTAATAACGTATTTTAATTCACAATCAATGTACCCAAAATGGACGTTGCGCTATTGACAGTTAGATTATTCTCGAGCTATCGGAATTGTGGCCGTATTTATTCTAGTTGCATGTCCATAGACGGCGCTTGCGTTACATCAATGCAGTAAATTTCAATAAATACTACAATAAACGTAGCGTAGTCCAGATTTATTAATATTTAATATCTACCAAGTGAAATAACTCCGCTGGCTGGTAAATAGCCCGGCCGGTCGTGACCATGTCTGTTAGACGAATGCTCGGGTCGTAGGTGTTTTTGATGTCTTATTTAAGTCCATGTCACGCGCAGTGCAGGGAATCCTTGTTCAGGAGTGTGAGTGTGTAAACATTATTTATATTGCTACTATTGTTCTTTAGCTATCGATTAAACTGGCCATGTAGTTAATTGGATATAAAAGAGGAGGACTGGCAACATCAGTTAAAGATAAACTTCTTAAATTAATGTTATTTGATATGCAACATCAGGAGCCCCGAGGGCTCGGGTGTCCCGACTGCTGTGTCACAATAACAACCGAGACCAAGCTCGACTAGGAGCATGCAATCATTCCAGTAATTTACAACAATGTTGCATAACTTTGTCAATAAATTGTTATGTTCGACATTAGCCATTCAACTAAATAGTTTATTATTTATCAGTTATTTATATTTACTTCAGATATTGTGAACTTATCTATTTATAATAATATATCACCGTTTCGACTGGTTGTTTGACATTTCGCGAGTCAGCGTCTTATCTGCCAGAGTCAGGATAAGTCAAGTTCAAGAATGAAGGGCAAAGCGGGCAGCGCGGCCCGCGCGGCGCCTCGTTCGAACTTTTACTTGGTGCCACATACAGGGGGAGACACAAAAGTATAGTAATATTCAGCAATAATGGTTCATATATGAATTTATTTATTAATCAAACATATATAGCTTATATATTCGTAGCTCAAATGGTACTTTCTTTTGAATGAAAGACCTCAGGTTCGATTCCGTGTTTAAGCATAAATTGATAAAAATAAATAAATAAATAATAAAAATAAATCTTGTATAAATGACCGGAGACAAAAGAATAGTAGCATTCGTATTAGTAACACTTGTATGTAGGTAACTGCGAGTCTGAGTTTGAAATTATTTCTGAGGACATGTTGTGGAATTCTCAGGTACCAATTTAATTTAGAGGTGCCTTATAGAGCGTCAAGTTAATTCTAAACTTTCAGACAAGAATGTATTGACGTAATGAACTCCATGAGTTAATAGATGTGTAATAAAAAACCACAAGAATTATAAACCTGTATAATATAATATGACATATATGTATGTATTGTAGGTGCAGGTGGTCGGTTGCCATTTCACAAAGACAGCGCATTATCCGCCTCAAGTCAGGGCGAGTCAAGTTCGACAATGAAGGGCAAAGTGCGCAACGCTTCACTTGAACTTTACTCGATCTCACTTGTATACAGGGATGACTTACATAACATTATATTTACTGATACAGGTAACCACTAAACGCACCAACAGCGACATGGAAACAGAACACTCTATTTCATTTTTATAACTTTAAATGTAGAAATATCAGCAGGAAGTTGTTATACGAGTATAAGTCACTTACTTATAAGTCACTTTTTTAAGGAACTCATCTAATAGTATTCTGGAAACTCCTAAGCATTCCAGAAACTCATATAGGTACACTGACACAATTTTTACTGTAGAAATTGCCAATAATATTTGCAACTTTGTCCAAAGCAGTCTTGAACGAGTAAGGAAAGTCTTTGCATCCGTGCATGCAAGTGATTAACGCTAATAGGAGTAGTTCATCTTACTAACTCCTACTAACTAGTAACAAATAAATCCCTATGCATTCGCTCGTCGTCAGTCTATATCGTGTTGAGTGAATGCGCCTTGTCGCCCAAAGCTATATGGTCACTTACCGTGAGCGATATGTATAAGTATGTTATTACAAGTAAAAATTTTGTGATGCCACCAAACCGACGGGTGGTAACAAAAGAACGAAATTATTTCGTTTGGTCTTATTACAACTGCAGTAGTAATCAGTGTATACTATATCTTTAGTTTTTAGAACTTGTTACAATTTAACTTCGCTTTATTCAAAATATCGTATTAAAAACTATTTCTCCATAAAGCTTCAGAGTGTGGCCTTAGCTCCGCTTATTGTGAGGGTGACCC
>DWPT01005699.1:0-12019 GCA_018251895.1 Agathymus mariae mariae
AATAATATTAACGACTTAATTGAATATTGATAATATAATTTTTACCACCAAGTAGGCTGGCTTCTGTCGACTCTTACGACACCCTGTTCTGCCAGCATGGAATTGGGGGAGTATTCTATGCCGCCCCAATGTGGCACTAAACCCCAAAGAAAACAATTGAAGCTTGCAAAACACAAAATGAAAGTTGTTTTTACATTCGACTGGTCTATCTAAACTTTCCAAAGGAATACGTGTTAAAGTTACATGTAAAAGTTTTGAGAATCTAAGCTCAGTTATTCTCGTTTCTGCTTGAGATATGCTGAGAGCTCGACTTCGAATTTTTAATATTATTTCTTGGAAGTTAAGAGTACACATGTGTTTGCTGTTAATAATATTGATTGTATTTAGATTATTCACCTTGCCTCCAACTTTCTTAGATGATTTGGAGACCATTAACAATTTAATATATTGTAATAAAATTATGTAAAATATGACAATCACATGAAATTCAAATAAAAAAAATAACAGAGCTTGTTTAAATTCAGATCTTTTCGCAAAAAGTTCTTGAAAGTAACGTATGATGCAATTTTATCCACTCGTGTTATCAGTTAGGATTGGATTCGACTGAGAAAACTTCTATCGGAGTAAATTCTTCTATTTGGTATCGCGTATTTAGGCATCGGTGCATTCATATGAAATTCCGGAATTTCCCCTTGTGCACTGTATGGTTGCTGTGAAGGGTTTTAGTGAGTAAGATACATATCACAGATACGGTATGCAAAAAAAGAAATGTATTTGATTGTATCTAAAAGATGTATTATGGACGTAAAAGTACACTCACGGAGAATCAAATAATTCTGTCTCAAATGTTGTGAACAGCCGTCACTGCTCTCATTAATGCAACTGTTTCTCTCGGGAATAATGGCGCAAGCCATCAGTTCAATTTAGCTCGAACATCTATCTCTGAGGCACTGCAAAAACAGGACGTCCTAAATATACAATATGGGTGCACACATTATTATGTTTCCGGACATTATAACAAGATAAATTAAGGAATACGAATTGCTTATTTCTCACCTTAATTGCTCCGTACTTTACAGCTGCGGACGGGTTCAAATACATGCAACAGGACAACTAGAAACGTGTTCTGCATAACACGCTTGTGTCTAAATCGAGGTAAAGAGTTGTTCTCGCAAGTTTTATTTATAGTGACGTAATCTATATTTGTAATATCACTCGATGTAAGGCTATTTCTGGTATAACTCGGATTTTATAAGTATCGTTTAGTATGTAGAATGTTCATATTTAAATGTAGCTAAAAATTTATGTGTTTCACAGTTATGTCCTTATGTTTTTACATGTTTCTTCCTTTGTAGTTATTTATCGACAGAGAAAACGCGATGGTCGATTGATTGGTTTTAGACTCGTGAGTGTTACTAATTTGATTGCGAAAAAGAAAATTACAGCTAAATAATTCACAGCTTTCAAAAACAATTTTGACATTTTCTATTTTCAGCTAATTTTTCGCTAATGCTCGTAGAGCCGTGAGAGGGTAATGGTATCATGCCTTTAACGTTGTATCGATATTGGTCATTCGATTAGTTTAAAAACAAACATAAGTTGAAATTAAATAATATTTATTCGAAGTAGGGTTCTTACAAACATTTTTCGAACGTCAAACTACGCCATCGCTTCAACAAATCCCTACTGTGAGTGGTCTCGGAAGAAGAAGCGGCAAGCAACTCCCGAGGAGTTTTTTTTCCTACTCACAGTTACAGACATACAATTATTCAACGTTAATATCATTTAATTTACATCTCTTCCAAATACTATTTAACGTGCTCTAAAAAAGTTCCATTGGTTTTTTATGGCCAGTTTTGATCCGACAGCAGGTCAGCTGGTTTTCAGCTCTCGTAATACCTTTCCTTCTTTTAGGTCAATGGCTTAGGGTTTTAAACCTGACGCCTTTGTTTTCAGGGATTCTGCTGAGACGACCCATATTGATGATTGCCGTTTGTTTCCGTCACCAATAATATTTATGAGTTTTGATGTATAGTTTTTAAAATGTAGGTGCATTTCAAGGCACCTAGTTTTCGTTTTTAAAGCAAACGAGATATCGAAAGACAACGAATTTTCTTAAAATCAGTGGTTCAAGTAGGATGGTATGAATATTCCGCGAGTTAATTCTTTCGATGTCCGTGCGTGTGATTCGTGGGTTTCCTTGGTTGCACCAATATTTCCGTAGTTCACACATTTTCTACAGTTAATGTTGAGTTTGGTTACTAGTTTGATTACTTTTACATTAATTTTACTCCTTTAAAAATTTTAATTACAAAAATAAACAATTTTCATACGAATTTTAGAAAATTGTTGGAAAATATTTTCCACATGTAGGTCAGTCTCTTAAAGCTGACTGTCATCGTTGGAAGCTTTATTGTTCGGTTAAACCAAATTTAAAATTGCAAAAGTTGCATGTTTTTGCGGTTAAACTACATCTTTCTAAATAAAAAGCGCGGGAAGCTAAAGCAAAATTTAAAAACATTTTTCTGTTTTAAAAATTAAGAAAATGGAGTACTGAATTCCATTTTCAAATAAATTGACTTCTTAGAAACATACAATACCTTTTCATATTTAAATTTCGAGCATCTCAAAACTTATCGAGTGACCTACGTAGCAGAGTTAATATATATTTACATATACATATAAAATATTTGTTTGACACCACAAATAAACATAAAAACTTAAACATTAATTAGTAATGTAAACAATTATAAACATTGACATACAAAATTTTGACGTAATTTAAGTACTCGTAAAAGACAGCGGGTGGCATTGGGTGACTGCGCGGGTCGTTCGGGTTGTTGTTCCGTGTTGTTACCCAGTGTTTGACCCGAAAGCAATCAGATGGAGGTAGACATCTAGGGTAGAGTTAGAGGAGGTAGAGTAGAGGGCTTATATTGTTTGATTGAGACAGCTTACCAAATCGGTTTTATTATTTTTTTAATAAGTACTATATACCTACATCTGGCAGCTGTAAATAGCTTTTGCAGTATAATTTACTTAGTAATATAAAATCCTTTTATGGAATTTAATTCCAATTTAAAAACTCAAATATAATAAGGTGAAATGTATTAATAAAAAAATGAAAAAAAAAAAAAAAAAGAAATTGACCTCTATTCGGTCCTCTGTTTCACTGTTGGGACTTTATTTTTTTTCACGAATATATACTAGTTTATATACGTGATTGATTCGGTGTGATTTACGTAGTATACGAAATTAATTATAAAGAGCAAAAAATAAATAAAAATAGCGAACTCACTCCTTATATTCCATACAAATGATACCCTATAGGCTGGTCTAGGATATCGTGATAAGTAAAATGCTATCTGGTAGTAACTTTTTGAACTAAGCTATCGTAAACGTTAATTTTTTTATAACTTGGAATTTTCGTTTTTGTCTTGCCCGTATCGTATTCCCGCACAGTGATGTGGAAGTATTAAAGAGGAGAGGGAATAGAGGCTTTTATAAGGTAATGCGTTTAACTCCTTAGACATCGTCACCGCTTACTATCATTTGGGATTTTCGTCAAGTATTTTTATGTAAAATAAAACTTGGTATAAATACGAATATCGACATGTTTCGCAAAATACTAATTCAATATATAAAACTAAACCAATATAAACGTACGCAGCACTCGGTAGACTTGACGATCCTAGCTATAATTTTATTTAGGATTATCTGAAATTGAGGTTCCCTTTGCATAGTAATTCAAATTTAGTACGCATTTATAATCTTACATGGCATGTATTCAGTGGGTAATAGAAATCAATTACCATTTGTGTCGATACTTTAAAATATCTCAAGGAAACCTGTACTAAAGATTTCACATAAATGTTCTCAATAGCGAGTGATGTTATGATTCGTAGATTATGGACTTAGTCTCGCTCAATTGAAAAGAGACGATACCGTGAATGGCAGGCTGCATATGGTTGAGATGACATTAACATTCAAATTAAAATTAAATTCCTAGTAAACCTATTATCAACGGTCACTCAAAAAACCGTTTATTTGTTACTTAAACAAAGTATTGGCGTGCGTTTTCTAAATTTAAAATTGCAAGACAATGTCGTATAAAAAGTTGTAACTGTTTCCAAAATTCGTCTGTGATTCGCGTCGGTTGATGGTGTTTTTGCAGCGCGTCACCCGGGGTTGAGGCGATGTCGCCTTAATTGGCATCGCACACATCCCGTCCGCAACAGGCACTGGCGTACATATACTCTCGCTAATACCACATTGTAAATTTTCACACTAAGTAACGCTTACATTTTCAAGTTTACGAAATAATGTTTTGGTGGCCAGGACCGGCTCAAACTTTTTCTTGAATCTTGTTTCCGAACGTAACACAACTCTAGATTTAAAATACAAACCAAATCTTCTTAAATCGTTTTCAGGAACCAGTCAACAGGGTAACGGGCGTTCTTTGGTATATAAAGATCCAGGGGAAATCTAATTTTAATTTTAATCACTGTCACATTTGATAAACGTCATGCTTATCCCAGGATAATTAATAATAAAATTAATACTGAGTCAGGTGCAAAACTAAACACGGATCTTACCTGGAATTTGATTAACAGGCTTGATATCATCCCGTAAGGCGGCAAGCTAATAAATAATTTGTGAGATTTTACTTGCTGTAATAAAATTTCCGAAGAAGTGATTAATGAAGTAAATTTAGCACCAAAGGGCGCGGAAGGTTAGTTCTGAGCTAATCAGTTTAGAATTAAATATAGTTGTTTATTGCAATATACTTATTGAAATGAAAACAAACCAATCACATATGACTTTGCTTCGGTAACGTTAAAAAATTCAATCAATAGACGTACTGGCTTTGCTTCAGTAATATTAGTAGCGTACTAGCTTTGCTTCTCTTGATGTACGATGCTATGCTTTTAATGTAACTGAAGCAAAGACAAATATTACTGACAAATTAATGAATCTACCTGTTGATTCCGCCATACAGCAAATTTGTTATGTAACTAGCTAATAAATTATCGTTTGTTCGCCGGTGGTCACCACCGCCCGTGGATATTCGAATGTCCATTAGACATTACCGAAGTATTCCTAGCCAAGTGGGAAATGGAGAATCCCTTGATAATTTATTCTGTTTGGCTGTAACCGACACAAGTAATGAACATTTCGTAGTACGACTTTCAGCAGGAAGGATCTGTAGTTATCCTTGTACGCTGTCCAGGGGAGGTTGAGACTGTAGGATTAGAACTTTGACGTGATATTTAACTGTCTTTAGACATAATATTTACTTTGGCGTCACAATTATAATCAACTCTATAAATATGTGTCTGTATGCAACAACTGGCTACCAATTTCAATGGCTGCTGGCTTAAATGGATTTTAGTTTTCATCATAGTTGTTCGTGTCGCATATTTTTTGTGAAGTTCACTATTTATGAAGCTAAAACAATAAGCTGTTTTTTTCTTTATTTCTTAATTATCGTAAAACCAAATGTAAATATAATTAGACACGCAAACATCCCGTTCAATGCGGGCGGCGGTTTTGGGTTGACAGCCGTTTACCTGCCAAGAATGTCAATATTGGCCCGCCGACGCATGTGGGGCGTGGGGCGCGAGGTGTGCGTCGTGCGTCGTGCGCGGTGCGTCGTGCGTCCAGCGGCCCGCGGCCACCGGAACTGCACCTGATCACACATTGTCATGATATTGGCTCGGGTAACAGGTTCCTGTGGCTGTCCGGTCACCTCCGTTACACTTTATACCCGCCACTATTGTTGTTAAGTCAAAATCAGTTTGATTATATTAATGTAAGTTACAATAAAATTAATTTAAAACAAATGTATATACACGTTCATTCAATTTTAGTACACACTAGGATTCTTTGTAATGTGGGTGGCATGGACGTACGTAAATATGACGTCACATACACTAATTCACTTCGGAACGACTTGTAACAATGACGTCATAATCGCACAACATATTTAATCTGTAAAGACATCGAGTCATAGCTATATAACGCGCGTTTCTGAAATATATCTGTCGAATCAATGTGGAAAAGTCTTGAACACGTTACTGCTTCTGGAAACACACCGTTGATTTTACATTTAAGTTTAATATTTGCTTGACAAATCTAGAATAATTCATAGTGCAACGACTCCGTAGTTCAATCGGTAGTGACTGTGCTTGTCGAGCGAGGTGTCTCGGGATAATTGTGTGTCAGAGAAATGTTTGTTTTTAGATCATGGATGTTTGTGATGTCATATTTCTGTATGTCCATGCCACCCGCAACGCAGGCAATCCTAGTGCGGAGGTGTGATTGTAGATAAAGTATCGTACAGTGTGTGCGCAGTAGGTTAAACTTTAATATTAATTAATATTAATAATAATATTTATATTTCTATATAATTCTAATTTTCTAATTTATAGTAGTGGTGGTATCACTTCTTATCATTGAAGTGATAATACTAGTTTATTGAAAATATTCACAGATTTTGTGGCTCACACGACTCTAATCGACGATGAATCTACGGAATTGGAAAAAAGATTCCCTCGTAACCCTCGATAATTCACAACAAACACAGATAACGAACTCTGCGAAACATGAAGTCATAAATGTCATGTGAAAAATGTCGTTCTGACTTTTTGACTTTTTCAAAAAGGTCAGGCTACAGGGTAACCTCTTAACCCGATCGTCTTTGTTTTGGACTCGAATTGTAGCTGACTAAATTGTCCAGAAGTTTTTTTTCTCAAATTATTGATATCATTTTTCGTTTCCAAAATATCGAGCGCCAAAATTAAAAATTCGGAAAATAAAGTTTTTTTTTTCACTATTTTGGCTATAGATTTTTTCGTTTTTGACTTGCTCGAATAATTTTTTTGCATCTTATACCTCTCGTAAATACGCATCTTTTAGGCCTTTTTTGAATATCATATCTACGCAACTCTCCGAAATAAAGGGGATCGCATTTTTTCGTGAAATCGGACCCTACACTGGAGCGAACGAAAAGACATTTCCAATATCAAAACAGCTTAATATACCAGAAGTAAAATGCGTACCGTAACCAAATGGTTTGTTTTTTATCGCCTTATTATTAAATTACTACTTAATTAATAAAGTACTTTTGTGAACATAAATGCAAAGTTTTTAGTTAATATAGGCAGCTCGCTGAAGAGAGTCAGGCGGAAGTGGATCATGTTGACACCTCACACAAAGAAACTTATTATACGGGCACTGCTTATTTCATAACGAAATCTTTCTGTATGCTTCCAGGAGGCAGGAGAAAATCAGAATAATTGTTGGAGCTTGCTTTATCCACACATGTAATGAAATTTTTTATTACGATAATAAAACTTGATAATAAAATAATTACAATACTTATTACTTATATTTAAATCGCATGCAAGCAATGTATTAAATAAATAAATTTGTTACTTTTCTTTGTGTAATTAGTCGACTATGAGCAGATGCGCCACCTCATGGTAAGTGGTCGCCATTGCTCATTCATAACACCATAGGTATCACCGACGCGTTGTCGACCAGAAATGCGGCGAAAATCTCACTGCGGATGAAACACGTATGAAACATTCCACAGTCCGTTTTAGAAGAAAAGGGATAGCTGGCCAGGCCGACAAAATACTCTACTAGCCATTACCAGGAGCTTCGTCTGTTGTGCAACAGGGTGAACCACGAGCAACGGAGGTTGGCTTTGGCTCAAGAGTGGAAGGGATTCACTTACATGCCACGCTTTATGTACCTCTAAATTTACTTACATGATTCACAGTTGAAAGTGTAAATTCGTACAAAAAGGCGAGCATATAGCCGTGTAGATTACTTTTGTAGTGTTCGTATAGTTGACATTCAATAAGAGTAATAAGAAATACAATATAATAATAACACCGATTAAAGCACAAATCTTGGAACAAAACTGTATGTATAAAATGTACATTTGAGCAGGGCTTGAATATCCATAGGGATAAAACCATTTGTGACAACGTATGTTAATGTTAAACACGTCTCCACTCTGTCGGCACAACGATTACATTTTCGAGGATTACGTTGTAATGTAACCCGCGATCGATCGGCCGTGTATGAATGAGTACGCTCCATTGTCATTTGTCCAAGTAACAGCTCCTTCAAACCTCTTTCAGCCATCACTCGCAGGAAAATTGATATACCCTCGCCGGGTTTCAACGATGGATTTTATGCTTAGCGATAATTCGTGTTTAGCATGTGGGACTTTCGAGTGGAATTCGGATTCCACTTACAATGGCGGATCTATCTTCTCTGGTCGTAACAATTATTCGAATTTGGAATCAATTTATTTTGGACGTATTCTACTTACATTTTACTCATAATTACCATCACCGTGTTCGCCATCACCATTATTATTATCATCATAACACCGCCACTACTGCGACTGTTTTCACTTCACTCCACATTATACATATGTATGAACGAGAACAAAATGATTTCACTTGATTGGTGAAATAGTTTCTATCCTGTTAGATTAGCAAGTAAGTTCTCGACGTTATTTTTTATGTAATAATCAGCATTTCATTAAATGTTTACGATATCATGTTTCAAATCAGCCTAAAGATATGTTTTTTTCTGTCGGCATTTTATATGCAGTTTCTATTTATCGGCATATTGCTTAATTTCTTAAAAATCATGATGTATGTATAAAATAATGAGCGGCAAAATGAATACCGATTTACTTGACTTGGCTTCTACATAGCTTCATATTTATAAATTCGTAATTTACCCTCATTCTGTACATAAGATATGTTCTGTTGTGAAATGTATACATTTCGTTAGAATAAGGGTATACAATTTGAATTATATAATGTAACAAATCATAGTCGACGGCGAAGGGTGTACGGTAAAACTTTAAGGAGTTTATGGTTACACCCTATCTGATATCACTGTAATGTAATGCTCATTTGTTAATTAGGACAATAAAAAAAAAAATTGTTATTTTCATTAGAAAAAAACTTTTTTTTTTTGCAAGAAGCTATACCAACTTATATCTTAACGTTGAGAAACAGATATGATATCTGAATCATAATTTATTTTTCCTGTCCACGCCAGCGTATAAATATTGTCAAGAAAGAGAATATAAAATATTCATTCACAAAAAAAATCGACTACAATATGAAGAAGGTGAATTTCTTGGATTCATCACTTATTTTTCATCCTTAGAAAACTTATTTTTTTTCAAATTTAACTGGAATCAGACAGGAAGTATACTCGCGCACCCTCTCAAACAAAAATGAATATTTCTAAATCGGTTAATAAATGAGGGAATTCTGAGGTACCAAACAAAAAAAAGAAAATAATGCAAACGAAATGAGAACCACTTTCAATTTTAAAGTCGGTTCATAAGTGTATTTGATTACTAACGTGTAGCTTACCTCATTGCCTATGAAAAATAAATGCATTATAATATGTTATAAGTACGACCGAGTTACAAGTTTTTTAAACAAACATGTACATACTTATATTTCGACTGACATAAAGGCCGTTTAAATGTCATGTATTCTGACATCCTACACAAAGTAACAAAGAACATTTCGTTGTAAAAGCTCTGTTCCAGCCAACCGTCACCCAGTCGATAATGTCTTTGATATTATGAATGAATATTCCAGATGGCGCATCACCTCATTAGTCAGTCGCTGATATATAAACGTAAAACACGGTTATGTTTATTTCGTAGATTTATTCAAATTGCGGGGAAGTGCTGATTGTCACCTGTTGGCTCGTTATTCATTGGTACCCGTCGATCCATTTACTCACTTAATAGATCCTTCGCAATCTCTTTAAGGCCCAATTTCTTCTGCTTTTAAGGGAAATCGATTGAATAAACACTTAAAATGGAGGTGATAATTTATGTTTTAAAGCAGCGTGATTAGATAAGAAAAACATTTAAGAGATTTGTTAAATTGAAAATTAAGTTTTATGTCTCATGATAAATGAGGTTACATCCATAGTCTCCCATGCTGGTCATGTGTTGGTCATGTAGATGTGCGGACTTCACATATTTTCGAAAACATCACTAAATTCAAGTATACAGGTACTGTACTCATGTTCATGTCAGTATATTACGCAATAACATTTTATTTCAATTATTTTTTGTTTAGTATGAAACCCAATAATCAGGCTGAACGAATTCCGCATTAGAAGTAGATTAACGTCTAAATAATCCGAATCAGACTAAATCATTATTAGGCTTTAGCCTAAATATATTATGCGTAGAATATTTTACACAATGTCAAATATATATATTTGTACCCAGTCATGATAATAATCATTTAGCGTCCAATGTACGGCATGGGTCTTGGTTCGTTTGAAGTTTAGGTACTTTACCCTACTCTAACGTAGAAGGGTCAGAAAGGGATGGGGTAGTTTTAGTAAATATAGTAGTAATTTCCATTATATTTTCGTGTATCCAAAAGTTTGACTGAAATACGAAAGTGACTTTTATGCACAAAGTATGGTGCGTAGCTAAAAAGGAGCTTCTATAGAGGCACAAGTTTACTAAATTGTATAAAAAAATAATTTATTGTAAGCTGTTATAAGATGATGTGACAATTAAAATACAATAGTTATCATTTGTCTTAGTTTTGCGCCTGCATAATTTACCATTACTACTCCGCCTACTCATTTCATTACTTACCGAACCTAATTTTACAAACGAAACAGATTAAAATACTTCACGCATGTATAGTATTATATGTATATGTATGTAGTATACTATAATATGTATGTAGGAGACTATAATACTATAGTACTCCTATTCTGTTGATCTCTTAGGTAAATATACTTCCCTATTTAATGTAATGGAGTCAACCGTGAAGTGTTTTAATCTTTTTCGTTTGTAAAATTAGGTTCGGTAAGTAGCGAAATGAGTAGACGGGGCAGTAATGTTAAATAGTCGCCTTGGTCAAAAGGAGAAACGTGTTTTTAACTCTCTGTCTGATGCTAAAAACACTTGAAACGAAGGTAATAATATTTTACGCTTGATTCTAAAAATGAAGTGGTAGCTAGCTAGCCTAAGGTGGTAGTCACCTTACCACCATGCACGTATACCATCAAGATGAAGAACGATAGTGCGCAACTCGACGACTTCACAAAAAATACACCTAATGTTATTGACGCACTCGTTGCCCAGCAGGGTCCACCATGAGCAGGAGAAGCTTGGACTCGAGGTGGGGCTCACAACAGTGACGTAGTGAAAATCATACAGCGCTACAGTCGCATGTGGAAATCAACAACGAGTTAATTGCTATAATAAGAGCTACAACATTGCCAACGTGCCGCATCCCGCGCGCCGTGATTCGTTCACCCTCCATTTCCCGATTGCGACGCGACGCGACAACGAATCGATTGCAATTTCGATGAACGATTTACAAACGCCCGATCCTTACCCGGTAATGGGTTTTAAAAACAGATCCTAGTGCTACGGCTATCAAATGTTTTCAATTTTTAGTTTTAGCGTTTTTGTCTTGTTTTGTTTTCGTAGAACAAAATGGTCACGACAACTTGAATGGTTATGTTTATTAAGAATCTATATTATTATGGGTACTGAACAAAGGTAAGGTAAAAAGAAGGGTAGGAGCAATATATCACAGTTAGAGTAATGTACATAACAGGAGTAACAGACGAAAAGGACAACATCGCTGGGAATCCTGCAAAATTGAAAACACTATTCGTTGTATGTGAGAAATATTAAATTCTTAAATCACTCTATATTTTCTCTTACGGTAATCGGTTAAAAATAAATTATATTTATTGCAGAATTAAAAAAACGTTCCCTGATGTTAATATATAATGCCATCAACATAATATTATAATTATATTAAATACGTAATAGAACAACACTAAAAACTTTAAAAACATGATAGTATAACATTTATTTTTCCGAATTTTTACGAACTGTACAGGACCTATTTTTTTGTATGAAAGAAAATTTGATTGTAATGATTTATTAATTTATATACACACTTTATAAAAATAA
>DWPT01005700.1:0-12018 GCA_018251895.1 Agathymus mariae mariae
ATATTACAAATAGCCGACAAACGAGCAGACGAGCCACCTGATGGTAAGTGGTCACCGTCGCCCATGGACATCAGGAACACCAAAAATATTGCTGATACGTTGTCGGCCAAGAAATGGGATGCCATGCCATGGAAATGCCAGCGTCCTTGTCTGCTAAGCGAAAAAATTCCCAGGGTTATGTTTATGCAGATAAGAAAATAAATTGTATTTTTCTTAAGCTAGGTTACATGTTTATGATGAAAATAAATTTTATGTTTATTAAGAACATTGTGTGTTGTTACCCGCAACACAAGAAAGAATTGAGCGCACAGTGCAGGCGATTATAAACTTGTAAACATTTCGCATCGCTTCCTTAATGACAGTGCAATTGGCTACATCCGCTTTGATTAAATTCAGTTCCGGAAGATTCAAGTATATTTTAATTTTATCTCGTTTTCATCAACATTAGTAATTTAATCTATAGGTTTTCGTTGTGTTTAGGAACCTTAATCCGAAACCACCACCCACCATATGGTGTTTGGTAATGATCGCGAACAATACACTCCTGACGTTCGTCGTTTTGTTGCGAGTGGTTTCGGCCAAAGCCTCAAATGGTATGATTCAGTGATAATGTCCGCGGACGTGACGATTGTACGCCGGTTTCACTAGTGCTGTTGTATTTGGCGTAGGGTAGTAAAAAGACTAAGGATTGGGTGCCATCTTATTCTAATCTAGCAGTGAAACTGCATCTGAATTTTTTACATGGAGTGGAGTTCATTCTAGACTACCTGGTTTGCCTGTGGCCAGGTCATGGTATCTTTTCTTTGGAGGTCAAAGGGTATCTAACCGGTAAATGCTACATGCTATTAGGGTAATAACTTTTCGGATTGATCAAACGTTGTGCAATCATGAACTTTATCTAGACTGTTTTACAAAAAAGGCATTACTTACAAGCTAACATGGACGAGGTCTTATGTGAATAGCAAAAATTCCATTTGATAAGTTCAAAGGGTACAGAGTTATTATTTCAGGACATGTTCCTAAATGGTCCGGATAAAATTAACACTTGACGCGATGCATCGTCCTTTTATTTCACCGACAAAGTGGTTATACAGTATAGTATATTTGCTGGGTTCATCCGTAGACGGAATCTGAACGCCTGTCGTCACGTTAAAATAAATAAACCACCACTTAACGACTTCACACCTCTCAGTTCACACCGTGGTAATGTTCGAGCAAAATGTGTTTTCGAAGCACATTCCAGAGCGAAAGTAAATCGCGTTAACTAGAAATACAACGCGTGTGTTTATTATTATTATTAATGTCAGTATAAACGATTAGAATCTCAGGCACAGACTAATGGTCAGAGAGTTGCTAAATGTATTCTAGAGTTTGTAAATACAAATACAATAATTCGGAGACAGACGCATACTACTAGAGAATCAGACGATGTGATGTGATGTGAGAATAAATAACCCGTTTTTCGTCTTATATATGGAGTCTTCTTGTGGTTTTAATCACACCCTAGACAAGAGCTATAATCGAAAAGGAAAAAATCTACAAACTTGACTTAATAATATGACTTCATAGTTTCTGGTATTATATTTTAAGTGATACACGTAAACGTGAATAGCTTTGTTGAATTGTTGTTGATATAAAAGGTGCGAGCATTAACAAAATAATAACAAATTTGCAATAAGAACTCGGGTGTATTTGGTTTGTGCCGTTTGTCCTTTTGTTCTTGTGGACTTTGTCCTCTGGTGACTTAAGCTGTTTAGTTCAACATTATATTGAATAAAGTGACCTCGGACTTAGGGCTGAAGGGTATCGGGGCAACAACACTTACGAATGAGGTGAGCCATTTCACTCCTCAAGGTTAATAGAAATCTCATTATTATTCTCAACTGCAACTCAAGTTCTGTTTACGAATTTACTAACAAATCTTCATACTCTGGGAAGATGGTATATGGAGATATGAATTGAGTTTAATAGATTCTGCCGATAGACCGCAAAACAACTTTATCAAATATAATTTCAGAACATTGCAATATAATCAATTCCCTACCAAAGTTCAATTTCTTATTACATATTATTAAAAATAATTGGTGATGAGTTCGTAAGGCACCGAATGTCATATTGTCGTGTCGTTGTTCTTGGAAACAACTTCCAATCGGATAATAAAGCATCAGTAAGTTTCCCAGGTGAATCATATTCGATTGTTGTATGAAAATTTTCAATGTTATATGTTCATGATTTTTAATGTATTTAAAAATATAAACGTACTAATACAGCTCATCGCCGCCTTCCGGTGCCATAAGGCACCTGTTCGTCGAATCCTATGTAAATCGAATACCGACAATAATTTCCTATAGAATGATTGAGCTAACAAAACGGATAGTAACAACTGACGAGAAAAAAAAACATGAAAAATCTATTCCTGTAATCGATTCGTTACTGACTAAGAATAATTGACAGCGTGACAAAGGAAATTTGAACATGCCGTCCCGTGGTTTACCCGGTGTCGGAGGCCTATTTAATCCAATATTGTGGGCACTTCAACTTCAGCGTTATATCGCGGTAATCTTATTATCGCACACGTGAATCGTGATCTATCATTATTAGGCCGTAACAGGCATTGTAAACAAACGTAGAAGGCATATGTAACACACGCCAGAATAACACACACTCCACTCACATTTGAAAACACTAGTAAATTTCCGGTATATTAATTAGGCTTTCCCAAGATGTATAGGTATGCAACACATTTCACCGAAGCACGTGTTGAAATAAAATTTTGTAGAAAAGTTACGGGTGCTTGTTGCTTGTATTGTCTTATCGAGATAACTGGTGTGGAAGACTGATTTTCAAATCACAAAGCTGTCACTGTTATATATGACAATTAACAAAACTACGCCGTTTAATATACTTTTTTTTTATCACATATCCAAGTTTTTATTACACTCCAGTTTCTATAGAGTTAGTATCATTCAGTATCTTGTTTAAAGTAGCTTTAGTTGCAAAACAAACAATAGAAAACCCTACTAGAATAAAGAGTTGAGGCCTTATTCCCCATAGTACTCCAGTAACCCTAAACAATTATAATGACTTACTTACGAATGATAAACAACGTTACCGCTTAGTAGCCCTCAAATTATAACCGCTCGAGCAATCTTAGGGTTAAACTCGTTGAAGCGTATCTCCATAATAATATCTTCAATCTGTAAGCGATGAAGTGTTTACTCATTCGTCGCGTAGGGAGAGGGTTATGTAGCTTTAGGGAGAGTTCCCAAAACTCTCAGCATATTATTGTGTATTCTGGGTCTGATTCAGATAGGCGATTACGTGCTATGTTACCTGTAGAGATCAGTTGAGATTGTTCATTTAGTGAATGATGAATTTTTTGTAGTGTTAAGGTATGGTGTTATTTCTTTGGAGACTACTGACTAGTGGGTGATTGCGGCGGACAAACACGCCTGGTACTCATTCCACATCGCAGCTACAGAATGAAAAAACATATCCAAAGTTTCATCGTAATTCAACAGCGTTGACATCTACTGCACTTAGTGTTCATTTGCCGTCGTGTTTTCTTCCCGGCCTCGTGTCCTGAACTACGGAGGGATCAGTATCTTCCAGTGAACCTCTAAAAAGATTAGAAGAATGCACTACCTTACCGATTAGGCCTCCCTATAGTAGTTATATTTATATTGGTTTCATTGTTACGTAATAAGAAGTATTTATCTATTGTCTTGTCCAGTTGACCAAAGATGACGCATACTTCACAAACAGTTTGGAAGTGACCCATCACTTGACTGGCATGGTTTCGATCTCAATTACGTGTTAATTGCCAATCAGCTAGCCCATTAATTGCTTATTAAGCCACATTCGATTATGCCGTACGTCATGGTACGTGATTGTCTTTCATTGTGTTGGCCAGCGTGTCTAAATCAATTTTTTTTTTGTTTTTAACCAGAAGTAATTTGACTAGATTGAGTAAGTTATTTTACGGTATTTTAAGGTTTTTTTAAATTAAACATCTAAAACAAAACAAGACAAATTAAACCTCGCTGCTTTTAGTTTTTGTCACGTACGTTAATTTGTTGTTGAAACTGTGAAGTAAAACTATAAAATGAATTAAAATTCGAACCCTATTTTTCATATAGGCACGATACAGAGTTAAATTTGCCTTAATTTTTTTTTTTCGGCATATGTAATGGTATGTTTAAACTAACCCTTCTGTTCATACTCCCCATGGCCTAAAAGTTTTCGATCGTTCTGTACGAGACATTTCTCAGCCTAAAAGATTGAGAAGCGACAATTTAAACTATGAGTCACGATCGTACCAATTGCAGTATCATTCGCGACATGAATCACAACATTACAATGCGAGCCACGCAAAAGGACCGCCGCAACACCGCAAGGTCGTTCTTGAATCGCATCTGAATTTCAAATGATCACCGAAAGCGCCACGGAAGTGCTCGCTCCGAAACCGTAGAAAGTGCAAGTCGCCATAAAGCGTACTGACCGTGTCCGGACAGCATCGACTTCACAAAAAAACTAAACCAATACTACCCAAAATCTCAGGCGTCTTCAAACCGAAAGGTCCATATTCGCTTGCGGGCAAGCGTCGTTTCACATGGTGTACGAGCGTTTTAATTGGGATCAACAATTGCTCAGCTTTCTACACAAGTAACAGCGCTCATAGAGTTTGATGGGCGAGTTACGAAAACATCGATTACCAGGCGGATGTACGTATGGCGCACTCGCTTCAACGCAATATTGTTAAAAGAAAGGTAGTGGAAATACGTTGATTTCTTTAAAACAGTGAGTTATTTCACATGATAGACTTCAAAGTTTAAACCTTGTACATCAACCTCTGTAGCACGATTTCTGTACAATGTTTGGTTTTGGTTGCCATTAAACTCTTTAAATACATTATGTCCAGCCCATCTCCATTTCAATCGATGACGGCATACTGACTACACATTTAATAAATGAAATAAGTATAATTATTCATAAAAACAATAACTTTTTTCATTCATTTACGTCAAATTAAGGTGTCAAATTGAGTCTGTCGGTTTCATCTCTTTGTATTTCTCTCTCATTACCTTCACGTTTTTCTGTGAACTCTGTTTTTCTTACTACTCACTCTTACTTATTTTTTACTCCCTATATTTGATGCTTTATCATATTCTTCACCACTGCTCTGCGCTCCTGCTCAACATAAGTTAGTTTTAATTTTAAGCTCATGTGTTCTTCTCGTATTTATTAATTTTTTGTTTAAATGTAAAGGGTAGTTTTCCTATATTAATACTGTATGTGTAAATGTTACCTAAATATTAAAGACGTTTGTCGACGATTCTGCGCATCAAACATTAATGCAAACTCAGTGTCCGTCACCGCTTGTACGGTTCGAGTCATGTATGTTTGGAACTCTCGCAAAGTATATTTTATTTATTATCATCATATCATATTGCAGTCGACGTAGTACGTATCCTTTAACAAAGTACCGTAGCGGAACAATTATCCGCAAAAGGCAGCTAGCTCATCGTTGCCCAACCGATAAATGAATTCGATCCACTTAACTATCGTACTTTGGCAGTGGAAGCCGTGTTGTTCGCAGTAATTGTTTGTTCTTTTGTGGCTGAACATACTTGCCTGGATTATCGGTCTTAATTAGATGGATACTGCTATTTGTCAGTTGCCGGAGCGTGCGCGTTTATGTTGGTTTAATTGGCCGGTTATCGCATATACATTTTTCTGGGTATAATATAGGTTTAATTCTTTAGTTTATTTGATGGATCAGTGTTAAGATAATAATACGGCGCCTTCTTTATTTCGATTTGAAAAGTAATTGCCGTCAAAAACGAATTACTGCCCTTGTTATAGCTTGATATAGTTAGTTAATTAACCCTTGCTTCAGCGAAGAAAACACCGTGAAGAAACTTACACACCTAAGAGTTCTCCGTAATGTTCTCAAGGTTGTGTGAAGCCACCAACTAGCACTGGGCCAACGTGGCCGATTATGGCCTTAACCCATCTTTTTGTGAGAGAACACGCACCACGCTCTGCACTAGGATAATATAAATTGTAATAATGACGATAATGAAATGTAGACCTCGATAAAGCTACTTACCTAGGTACAAAAATATTACACTCGATTAATATGGCGAACTCCATGTATGAACTTCATGTACGAAAGATCATATACGATAAAGCACGATCCATTTTTAGACTCGCGCTCTGTATTTACGTACGTCATTAAAATGTTGGGTTTCGTCTAAATATTTTGTATTCTGTGCTACGACGAAAAGATAACTTCACAGCTACTGGGCGGCTCTTCCATAAATGTTGCTGAAATTAAATGAAACGTTCTCGGAGCGCGGCGCGCGGCGTCGACACGCTTCCGACGCGGAACTCGTCCCGTGTGTCGACTGTTGTGCAACTCCGTGGAATTGGACTATCGAGCGGAATGTGCGATGGGGACATGCAGGCAAGGTGATAGATAACACAGTTGTGAAGTAGACGAAGTGTTTCGTTCCGAGTCCGGCACGTGTGTACTGGAGACATCTCAATATCTTCTAATAACTAAAACGATAACGGAGGGTTGCCTGTCTGTATAATCTTTTGTGTTTTAATTTATTTAATTTGAGCTATGGCATCGCGTAGAAAAAATATATTTAAATTTAGCTCATCTATGTATAGTTTATGTCATAGGCCTAGATTTAGAACACATTTATATCTCGGGAATGAATAAATTATTTAACCACGTCAAAGAAGAAACTTTTAAAGCGGTTCAATTAAACCTGGTTGATTGAAAGCAATAGTGTATGGAGACTTTACACACCTTTGAGAACATATGGATAATACTCAGGTGTGCAGGGCTCGTTACGGTGTTATCCTTTACCGAAGTAACTGTTAATTTATTTGTAATATAATATGTATGCAATTTTAAAAATAAAAGTTATTTTAGTTGAACAGTGCGCAGTATCGGCATGTGCGAATTGATAGGTTACACATATATTTGACAATATTGAAATTGAAATATTAGGTATGCAGGTGGAGGTGTTTACATCATATAAAATTACAATTTAATATAAGCCTAAGATATAAAATAGCGGTGCAGGGTTCAAACCCGATCTTCCGTGCGAAAGTACATGAGTTGATAACTAATAATCGATGATAATGTACAAGTTTACTAGTAACGAATCAAAGGACGTATTTTTACAAAGGTCTGTTAAACGCCATTAAAATCCTACTCACGTTTTATATATATTTTTCTCTTTCACAGGTAAGTTGCCTCTCAGCTGTCGATTTAAGAAGACCGATCTTGTAAGGTAACATCTCTTTGGTTGTCGCGCTTGGTGGATCATCCTTATGAATAAAGCTTGTTTGGGGAAACAACGCGGTACGGATTGATGAATAATAAGTCAGTTAATTAAACATTTTAACATTTTAATCCATATAAACGCATTCATTAATGATATTTTTTACCAAGATATGATATCTTTCAGGCTACAAAATTTACATAATAATGTCATGTTATTGCGCCCTATAAATCAGGATGTTTCACATTTATCTAACGTAAGTTAGAGACAGCGTCCTATCGCCAGCCGCCTCGCCACTTGTCGCTAGTTGCAATGAAAATATTCCCCAAACGCTGGATCACAGATATCTCTCTCATTGTTGATACACGCAACTACGAGTATATGTAACGGCTCCGACAAGGAGGGTAGAGATTGTTTGACATAAGTTAGTGAGATTTCACTTCCGAGGAGGTTGACGTTTCGTTCTAAAGGTTGGTTCCAGTTGACCTCCGTGTCGGTACTAAAAACACGCACCGAGGTAAAACGCTTTTAAAAATCAAGTTGCCGCAATATTATGTTATAAAATGTGAAACTGTATTTTATGTTAACAACCGAAAAGCGACCGTACAGACCACCTGATGCTAAGCCGTCACCGTCACAACTAAAACAACCACGTGCTGTCGCTCTAGAAGTCAGCTTAGATTAGTAGACCGTTTAGGCACTGCAACCGAAAGATCCTAAAACAATTTAGGGTTGATTGTGAATTGAGAGCGGCAGGTGCCGTCATGTCTGACAAGGTTAACTTGGACGCCATGACTGATGCCCTTTATGAGGGACACCCTGGTTTTGCTTAGACTCGATGGATGGAGCCATTTACGATTAAAACCTCCGTACATTTTATTATGTAGCGGGTACTCACGATACGTTTTTTATTTGTTGCCAATATTTCGACCCAGTTGCACGAATCGTGGTCACGGCGAAACTGCGGTGGCAGAAAGAAACGGTCGTCAAGCTAGTGGTAAATTAATCTTATTTACCCTACGTCTAGTTCGTTTTTATTATTTAGTTACCGTATCACGTAAGACCTCCGTACTCTTAGTTTGGACGCTAAGCTAGTCAATGTAAAAACTTCAAAAGATACTCCGCCATCAGTACCACCTTCTCCGTCCTACAATCAAATCTGACCAACCTTGATCGCAACGAATATTGTTAAATACGCAGCAAGTCTTGTAATCCTGCTAATTGGAATGTAAACGTAACCGTTTCAACATTGATCAATTGTATTTCCGTTCATCGAATGCGGTCTCCAGTTCGGTCGCGTTTGACGATATTACACGTCAAGTTATGTCGTTCATTTAAACATTTTATGTAATTGCGTTACGACAGTTAACAAGTGCGAAAGTGGACATGTAGCGCAAATCAATTATAAATGGCAAGATATCGTTTTGTATTATTTTATTAAGTTCGCGATAATCAAGATCAACAAAAGCACGTTAAAATAACTTATATAATGGTAAATGTAGAAACAAGAGGTTAAACAACTTTGTGTATTACACTTCGCCTGAAATATAATTTCGGATTGGGTACCTGTATGTGTTAAATGGAGTTTATAAAGCAGTTGGTGTTTGTACGATTCGACAGAGGAACATAAGGATTGTGTCAATCGGTTAATATTTGTGTTATTATTTTGTATAAGTATTTTTATTCAAAAGTGTCTAATACCGGATTGGACCTTGACGTTGTCACGGTACGTTGTTGGCACGGTATCATTTTGTTTGTGTCCTGTATCTTTTTGTGTACCTACGTGGTTTGTGACCCCTCGGGCCTGACTCTTTAATTGTACTGTTTGTAAGTTTTACTTCAAAAACGACGTGAAATCCCGTTGTTTAAAAGGTAATTACTTGTCACGTAGAAAATCACTATGCCGCCACACATTCGCATCCCAGATCGAAATTGCGTACGTCGTAAACAAGTTTTTCATGAATATAATTAATTTGCAATTTAGTCTCGTGCCGCGGTGAGATCGCACGCGTGAATCAATCACGGACCGGTGGCCGCTGTTTACATTCAATGTCATGAAAGTATCATTAAACACCCATATAGTAAGTAGGTTGTTTCTAAATGTTGCGCGTGCGCCGACCGACGTCGGCGGTGGGTGGTTTGCGATGTCTCGGTTTTGCACAGGTTAAAGAGTCTCGCATCAACGTCATCAACTCATCGATCGTTGAGTTGTTTCAGGTTTTTACAATGAAACGTAACTAGGAATAGTAATAGTGAGTCACTACGGGGCTCGCATCCCGTTCACATTGACAGGAACAGAGGTCATAGTCTCCGACGTTGGTTGAGTGCAAATTTTTAGATGTACAGCTTAGGATATATTGTTAATAATACCGGTGTCGATACACCTCAACTACATCTCAAAACTGGGTACCATTAACGACACCTACCGAAACCTTTCATTCATATATCCCCAGTACAGTTTACGCGGCACTTCCTGCCACAAGTGCTGGGAAAACTCTGGTGGCGCTTTGGTGCTACGAATGCACACGGTCCGTGGTAATCACTGCCCTTCACGGCACCCGTCTGCTCGGATGCTTGCTACAAATAGAAACAATCAATTTAACAAAGTACGGTAGATACGTGAACCTTTCGACATCAACACTGAAAGGTGTGACACAATCAACTGTTTTGAATACATCGCGTAATAAATATTCGCGTGGTGCTGGCGCAGTGCCGAATGTCACATTATCACAATTAATTATGGCAATACGAAAACACTTATCATACACACGTTCACCGTGTGTTATCTTTAACATAACACTCTCCGATGTAAGGCTAACAAGTAGCAATTACCATTGCAATGTAAAATTGTATTAATACCAAAGATATTTTAGTGTAACAGCAAGACAAAAAGAACAACCTTGTAATCTAAAACTTATGTAGGTACTTATGGTAATGAATTGCTTTAGTGTAGTTAGCGTTCGTGTCAAATATTACGTCAATGATGCCTTGAGAGACATTCATTTAAAAGCGAATATCCATTTTGTACTGAAAATCTCGTTATGGAAAACGGTGGAACTTTTCTTCAGTATTCTATAATAATACTATACCATATAAAACGCGGTCATAATTAACGGAACTAGGAACGTCAAAATAAAAAACTTTTGTAATTCATATATTATTATCTTTCTTTACTATGAGAGTGCGATGGTAAATATTATTTATTTAGACATTTATTTGTAACAGTACTAACGATTTTTGTATTGTATACAGATCCCAACCAAATTACATGGATCATGGTCACGGCTAGCCTCCTTCGACGGGTCGGTCTTAATTTTAAAATGGATAACGATAATGTATCGCTGGTGCATGTCGAAGTAGGTTAGCGCACAGAAATAGACAGCCGCCTCGTCCGCTGTCCACAGCGGCTGGAGACGCCGCGAGCGTCGTGTTTGACCTGGAATCACACTTGGAACTATATCCAACATTGCCGATGTTCATAAATATATTGATTTAATACATTGTCGCTTTGTACATTGCCGCTTATTTATAAATTTATTTTCGTGTTGGCTTCGGTATGCAGGCATGTACTGATTTTAGTTCAAAGCTTAGACCTTTGAATAAATGGCTCAAGGTTTTAATTCGGTATATAAGTAAAATTCACTGTATGTATTGGGTATCTTGCAATCAGTAGCAGAATAGTAAATATTGTTTTGAGTACTTGACGCCCCATAGCTCACTTGATGGTTCTGTCGGGCGAGACGTCTCGGGTTCAAATCATGGTCGCGTCATCAGATATTTATGTGGCACATAAGTAATGTTTGTTTTCCGGTCGTAGGTGTTCAGGCATGTCTTCGTGTGTACATCAATGCCGCCCGCAATACAGCTAATCCTAGTGCGGGGGTGTGAGTGTGTGCAGTTTTTTTTTATTATTTAAATGTGCTAGTCATTTTGTCCGTCGCACTGCACATTCTGCTTGTCGCACACAAGGGTTTTTTAAAGCAGATGACACGGTATGAGCTGTAGATATTGTAAAATTACGCTATTGTTATATTTACAACTCTAACAATGCAGACGAACACTAACCATGTAGTAACATATGATTTAAAATGTTAGTGTATGTCACGCAGGGACGTTTTCATTAACTAACTATGTTTACTCCATAATTCTCATGTTCGAAAGACGCTGTTTCTTGAAGCGAAACGACGTGGGTCGCATGTAACGCTATTATATGTACGAGTCCAGAGTAGTGTGACCGGGTAGCATGTGGCAGACGTTATTCGGTAATAGGTGCGATCCCGTTGACATGTAAGATAGTTTATTTTGTTTTAACACGATCAGTGAAAGTATGTCGCAACAGGTCAGTGAAACGAGTTGCTGAATGCATGATCGAATACTTTTTTCTGATAGCGTTAAAAGTAAACGATACGCTGGCATTACGTACAATACTGCCTGTTGTTTGTGATAGCTTTCGATAATGTGACAATTCGTGTTCAACGTATAGGCGCCAAACGTATACCAATATTGGCATAGCTTTAAATTCGAGTGATACTTATAGTCCAACTATTCTGAGCTTCGTTGATTTGGTTGTTTGTTAGTAATTATTATAGGTCATAATGTTTACAGCATGGATGCACAGACCGCGGCCCGCCGGTCGTATACTGGTGGCCCGCCGACAGCAAAAATAATACTCTCGTACATTCGAAGAATATTTAATTCTATTCCAGAATAAAAC
>DWPT01005701.1:0-12018 GCA_018251895.1 Agathymus mariae mariae
GAGGAGAGTGAATAGGCTATTATAAGTTAATGCGTTCAACATCTTAGACTTCATCACCACTTAACATCAGGTGGGATAGTTGTCGAGTATTAACTTATGAAAAAAAAAACATTATATATTGTCAACATTAATTCGCACTATGCCTAATGCACACTGTCAAATGAACATTTGCATACACCGGGGATCGAACCCGGACCAACCAAGCAGTATATTGAACCAAATATACTTACAGCCGGTATATCGTACAGTGCGAACAGACCGACGCGCACGTCACCCAAAACGGTCCATTTCTGTGTTTCGCAGTTCGGTTCGCAGCAGTGATTCATGAACCTGTCAAAAGAAAATATTAAATTGGTGGGGTACTTCGGAAAAACTGTTACGATGTGATTACCCACTTTATTTATTTTGTGTTAAAACTACATGTGATGCAATTAAACATACTAATGTATTTATATATGTATGTGTACGCAGATGTTTGTATTTGAGATGGTATGGATATGAAAATTCAAATATGAATACGGATATATGAATGATATTTTACCGGTTTCGGTTACGATTACGGATATAAAATTGTTTCAGATAATATCGGTTATGGATATTAGATGACTTACAACTTGGAAAAATAATATAATGTATTATAAGGTTAGTCCATATTTCTAGCTATTATGTGATATTATAATCACAGAATAAAACAACAGCCTATGAACAGTATATGAAATAATAAAAATTGTCTAACATTACAAAGACGCGGCCAGTGTATCGACTCGGCCGGCAATAACCTGGCATAAATAACGCTTTTCATTTAGACTCAGCCTGTATCCGAAATTATTAGTAACTAGTTAATATGATTCGGTTACTATATCGGATATATTTTTATTTCGGATGTCCTATAGTTTCGGTTAGGGTTATGGAGCTCCATAACATCCCTAGTATATAAATATACAATATATGTCTCATGCTGTGTACCCCTCCCCGCAATGCCGTTTTCTACAACAAAGAAATCGCTATCAGGCATAAGACAACCTTTTGTTTACGCTGAACGTATTTGAATACATACCGCGATGACCTCTAGTTATTTACTGACGCGTTACTGACCTCGTCGAACTTGATAAGTAATTGACTTTCAATTGGTCTTTATTACCATACCATACTATCATGTAATATATATCGACATTTGCCTTGACATTAACAAACAAAGATCACGAGTTAAATAAAAACTTGTGATAAGGGAGCACATCGAGAAACTTTGTGTCTAATGGAATAACATTGTTGTGAGATGATAAAACAGACTTACCTAGCCAAGTTTCCCTTGGGTCCGGCGTCGATCATTCTCTCCTTGTCCAGAGTGAGGAAGTAGAAGTTCTCATCCCTGATCTCGTGTTTCCGACGCATTCTCCTCTGGAATTCCTCCTCATCTATCAGTTCACCTACATATTCTATCACAAACTGACCTGCAAATAGATACATTTTTCATTAAATCTGTTGAAAAATCATATTCAAAAGTATGTAGTGTATATTTGAGACTAGGGATGTTATGGATATGAAGTATCGGATCCGGATATGGATACGGATATATGAATCATATTTTACCGGTTTCGGTTGCGGTTATGTATATGAAATTATTTCGGATTATCCGATTGTTTCGGATAATTTCGGTAATGGATATCAAATAATTTATAACTTGGAAAAAAAAATAATTTTATCACAAAGTTTGACTAAGTTTAACAGAAAAAAACAAATTAAATAATAAATCCTATCTAAAATGAGAACGACGCGGCCAATCTATCGGTTCGGTCAACGTAAACCAGTCGGTCGTAACGTGCTTTATTTAGACTCTGCCTCTGTCCGAGATTATCCGAAACTTTTTTATTGGATCCGGTTACGATTTCGGATTAATTTTTATTTCGGATATCCGATACGGATTTAGGATATTCGGTTACGGTTACGGAGATCCAGAACATCCCTGGCTAAGACACCCTAATATAAATCAGTTTAAACGTTATCTACTATTCAGTAGACAAGACTGTGTCTTGAACAACTTCTTCATTATTTTAACCTACATTTGTCATCAAAGGCCTCCGATGGCATCACTTTCTGAATGAGGTACATATGATGATAACGATATACGTCACATATGTATCTATTATCTAGGAACAATCCCTGGTCTCTTCACACTTGTCTCTACATACCATAGTTTGTTGTTATTGTTATAGTGTTCATAGGTTTACTCCGTGCCAAGTGGAGCTTAACTGGAGATGTAAGTAGATTAAGTTAAATGAGGATACTCAATCACTCTATGCAATAATTATATTGAAACCCCTGATAAATGTTTTTATTAATAAATTTTGTACTCAACGAAATAACAGGAAATAAAATATGTATGAAATTGTATTATCTACGGTATGTCTGTCATCTATCATTACAAGCACGACATAAACATGGTTTGTTTTCTATGCCGTCGTAGTGTTTGACGATGCGGTTACATATCTCTACTCTCCACGTATATAATCGCCGCTCACCCGCTCTGATGTCCTCCAGTGTTTTGAGCCCCCAGCCCCGGTAAGGTGTCCTATAAGGCACCAGTCTGGGGTACAGTCGTTTCTCGAAGGCGCGGTTGTTGCATCTCTCGCCGGCAGGACACGTCGGACCGCACTCGGTCAGGAGCATTCTGAGAACAAATTATGTGGTTGTTATTTGGTACTGTTTAAGGGCATTTTGTATAGTTGTTACAATTTTTGCCTGTTCGTCTGTGCGTTTGTTCCCGCTAATCTCAGAAACGGCTTAACCGATTTCGTTCTGCTTTTCACTAATGTATCGCAGCAAGCGTCACTTAATTTCATTGCAATCCGTCCATATATAAAAAAAAAAGTTATATATTTATATGACAATTTTTAAAGTATCATTTCTAAGCGTAGCTTTCCTGCAGCGAAGCGAGGACAGTTCGCTAGTATACAATAATTATGACAACGTCCGAGGAATACAGTAATAAAGAAGTTTCACATAGTACATACATACATACATATGTACGTAGTTGACATAGTGCAATGCAGCCAGATGTAGTACGCAAGACAGAATTTAGTAGATGAACGAGTCGATGGTCCCGACGATGTAGATGATAACGCAAGAGATGATAATGATGACTGATTGAACTGACACTCGGTGCGAATGAAGTAACTTTGACTGATAACTCCAAGACACCGATGACGAGTTCAATGATGTAACAATGAGGGCGGACCTGTTGAGACAATGCGAGTACGGCCCGCACGGCATCTCGTCGTCCGGTGAACACTCGCACTGCGTGAGGGAACTCTCCTCGTCCACCCGCCGGCCACACAGCGCACCGCACGGCTTGTTCACGCGCAGCTTGACGTAGTGCGGCGGTAGGAGCGACGAGGCAATGTCCAGCGACTCCTCTTCGTTTGGTGTCGCAGCTGAGGAAGCGGCACATTTTTGTTTATTTATTTACACTTTACCGTACGAACCTAAGCTAGGATATTACAAAAGGCGGACTTAACAACTTCCAGCCAACCTGTGGGGTAAGTGAGAAATTGTCGGCAGGTGACATTTTGAAAATATGGTAAACATGCAAGTGTGTATTCACGTTTTCTTTCAAAAAGAAAAATAGCATATAAAAATTTGGTTATATATATATATTATCCGGGGCATATTAGGTGATAGATATTATATGGTATAGAATTCATATTAGTGGTGTATACTAGGTGCTACAATCCAAATTCGTAGTAATAGTGTAGTTGTAAGTGGTGGTACGCAGTTCATATTAGTGATATATATGATATACATTGGATGATACAGAATTAAAAAATTACCCGACTAAGAGGTAAACCTTCAAACGAAACTACGAACTTAGAAACTTACCTTTGAGTATTTCGCAAGCCCTCTGCGCGTGTTCCATCGCCATTGTAAACGCCGCGTCTATCTTCGACTTCTGGCTCGATATCTTTCCCGAATCGCCTGTTACAAAGTATAGAAAGAATACCATGCATTTCACTCTGCGCGCGAATCTAACATCCAGCGGCCAGCTGCGCTGGACAGAGACTGAAGGATACCACAAAACGTCGCATACAAAATATAATAGGAAATATGTGTGTTAATTTGAACAGAGTACTATTCAACATCGCAACCCTTAGCAGTCCCAGTGCCGGGCTTGGGGCTCCTTTCACAATATAGCACCAATGTCTATCACAGGTGCGAGTTATCAAATCTCATACGCCTTTAACATCATCGTGTACAGCTCACAGGTGTTTGATACTTTTTTCGATATCTCTTCAAAACAATTGGTAAAATGAACAGGTATTAAGTACAAAAATTCCTACAATTAAAGGTGCAGGATTGAAATCCTTGACTACAGGATTTAATCCATTATTTACTATTATGTATTGGGAGTTCATTACCTTCCTGGAATGGAAAGACCCGCCCTCGATTCACCCAGTAGTGGTCGTACTGGCCGAAGAAGCGCACCACAAACTCGCCGGGCGAATGTTTCACGGCTAGAATGTTCTCGGGGATCTCGCACGGATGCAGGATTATACCGGGCCACCATCTGGTGAGGATAAGTACATTTTATTTACAATGAAAATTAAATTATAGATCAATATATTCAAAGCCCTTAAAATATATTAAAAAGCCCTTTCGGACGAAGGTAAGCAACAGCTAAACGCGGGCATTCGATTGGTGACCACGCTATAGTTGGATTGGTGACCCCGATGGTAGCAATGTTTTTAATGCACTGAGGTGTTATGTGAAACGTTAATGGAAAGATAATCTCCAAATACTACATTTACACTTTCGTTTAATAATTTCATAGACAGCATCTATATACTTTTCACAAGTTAACTGTAAAGGGCACTCATGCTTTATGTGGTTTTTTATCGATATTTCTACCAAATTACACGGGGTCACGCCGTGATCCATGTAACTAAGTCGAAATATCCGTGAAAAGCAAAAACCATGAGTATCGTTACAGTTAAGATGTACAACATCCCCGATGGTAACAACGTACGCGTGTACTATTGACACGATATCATATTTGATACGATTCTCGTAAGCTTTCTTACATTACAAAGCATATTGTCGAGACGGAAATTAGAATCAAAAGTGCATGTCTCGTTTTTATAATATCAATGTTTACTCGCCTATAATGTCCAAGTTTAACCCAAACCATTTCTCCGTACAACGGCAATCTTCCTGTTTCGCAATCTTCACACATGTAGCCACCTGCAATGAAACATAGTATAAACAAAAACGTACGCTGAAAGAAATAGCTAATTATTAGCGTTACTCCAGACAAAGCAAATTTTTTATATGACTACAAATGATTCAAAATAAAGTCGCTACTAACGTGACTGGTTCCGCAGTTTATTTCAAACCTGCAAAACGTATTTTAGATGCCGGCTCGCCATCGACACTATAAAATATAAATATACATTTACGTAAATTTAAGTTCTAATACTGTACCTTCAGGTGGCTTAATATTAAGGCACTCAGCGTGGAAAGATGTAGGGCAGTATTCACAACAAATGAGGGTTCCTCCCAGCGCGCATATAAAGCACCAGCCCGTATTAACGTGACAGGGGATTTTGCCTGGCCTGCGAATGGAAAGCAAGGGCTTTAAAGATAAATTTGCCGTGAGAGTTTACGTCGCTTAACAGGCTATTTATCTTCGACTGCTGCATTTTTGTTATTGTACAGTTTTTATTTACTTAAACACATTTTGTTTCTCAACTAAACAAAAAAAAATTAAAAACATTAAAAAGAGCTTTACATAAATTTTCATTATTCAATTCCTAATATGAAGTAAAATCTAGTGTTTATTGATAATTATCAGTAGTAGTTTAATACTAAAATAAGTTAGGATTTAAGAAAATTTTAACCCGTTAAACTAGAAGATAACTCCATTCAACTATGAGGTTCAGTGGAAATAATCCATGTTCGTCTGAGTTTAATATGGACATATCTATCTTGATGGCGTCAAAACCAAACACATACACCCTCAAATATTGCAGCCGTTTCAAAACTGGATGAATTTTGGTTGCTTTGACTACAACTATTCTTTGAAAATTATTATTTATATACCCCATCGTACAAACCAAGAAAGACTCACCTATGCTCATGATGCCGCGGACATATTATATGAGAGCCTGTCAAAATCTGCGAACCAGCTGGGAGGCACTTGGTGAAAGTATGATACGTGGCCGGACATCTAACACAACGGGCCAACTTGTCACCACTGAACCTAGTCTTACACCCTCTAGGATCATCGGAAACACACGTGTGACAAACATGCCTTGGACATGTAAGCGCTTCGAAGTATTCATTAATCTTCTTATTGTACCTTGCACATTCACCGGTGTTGAACTGTGTCTGCGGCCAGTGTTCCAAGCATTCTAAATGGTAGTATTTGTTACAGTGAGGTACTTGACACCTTTGTCTGTGCAAAGCATTGTTTTTTGGCGATTGCGCACACCTACATACGAAGCAAATTGGCACGTCATACTTTTGGCAATTGTTGCATTTGAAATCGGAATAGTCTACAGATTCGTCTCCTTTCTTTCGTAGTTTTATATCAACAACCTCGCATTTTCCCGCTTCTGTGTCACTCCAGTCGAGTTCTTCTTCGCTAGAAATTGTGTCGTTGTACATATTTTCGGTATCGCCGAGTAGCTCCTTCATTTTGATAGAAAGTTGCGCTTCAAAATCGTCCACGTTAACTACTACATACGGTTCAGGTTCAATATTTTCTATTGATGAATTTACAAGTTCTTCAGAAACATTAGCATCTTTCTCGTCACTTTGACTCTCATCTACACTAATTTCATCTGACTTCGATTTCCGGGTCCTATGTTTTTTCTTTTTCTTTCTACCTTTTACTGGTGCTGGTACCTCAATAACTTTCGTCTCTTTCATTATACAGTCCACATGAAACATGGCGCTACAACCTTTGCATTTCACAAGATTGCCTGTTTTCTCACACACGTCACAAAGCTTTTCTCTCAACAATCCTTTAAATACGTTGGGTTTTGGATCAGTTAACCGGGCAAAATATTCCTCAACTTCGTCTAAAATTTCTTCCTCGTCTACTTCAAGTTCTTTTAAAGTTTGCTCGACGTTGACATGTTCGGCACCGGCTTCGAATTTCATTTCGACGACATTCAGTTCTTTTGGTTTAGGTATACCAAATACTTCTAGATCTTCTTCGATATCTGTGTAATCTTCATTGTAAGAGGGTCTTACAGTCCTTCTTTTTGGTTTCTGCTTAGGAACTACTTGTTCTTCCTTGATTGATCCATAATCTTTTTCTTTTTCCATCTTAATTCGTTTTCTTGCCTTCTTAGGCTGTCTAATAACCTCTGATTTTAAACCTTTTACCATGCTTGCAGACTCAAAATCGTCTGTTTTCTTCCTATCAGTTTTTAAACTTTCTTCATATAGCCATGTGTTATAGAGGTAAGTTGTGATTTCATCTTGGCTTAATTCTGGGTGCTCATCATATATAGCATCTTGTTTAAGTTCTAGGTATTTCAAGAAATCAGGATGTTCCATATTCATTGCAGGATTTTTTTTCTCCGGAAGACTTTGTTTTTCTACCTTCCAACGCGTTTTACGTTTATTTAATGATATATCACTATCAGTCGAAATAACTGATGCTGTATCTACATCATTTTCACATTTCACTTCATCGCTTTTATCTATATCTTCATCAATTGGCACGCAATTTTCTTTAATAATTTCCAAGCCATGGGGCGTTAATCTTAATTCATCACCACTTAAAATTGCTTTTTCCTCACCAAGATTTCCAGGTACTTCAAATAACTGATTTTCTAGAGCGATTTTACTTTGTTCATGATAACCATTATGCGATAAACAATCGAATGTAGAATCATCTACGTCCGTTGTTTCAGTGATTTCTGTAGTCTCCGTAATTACTGTTAATTCCGTTTGTGCGTCGCTATAAAGACTTTTGTTGTCTGAATCGTATGTGTTTGAATCTGTGGAACATTGTTCACTTTCACCCGTATTGTTCTGACATCTATCATCTAGTGTATTTATTTCTTCATGTGCATAGTTTGAATCTGTTGAACAACGTTCACTTTCTCCAGAAGTATTTTGGCTTTTATCGTGTAATGAGCTGGTATCTTCATGCGCATTATCATTTATTCTTTTACTTTTATCTAGACCTTCAATTTCAACTACAAAATTTTCATGTGACACTATTTCTTGTTTATTTAAATCACTCCTATGCTCTGTATCTTTTCGTAATATCGCGTCTTGCAAAGTTAAATGTTTATAATTTTTTTTGACGAACTTAGTCTTATATTTGTCAGTATTTGAAAATTCATTAATATCAGTTGGAGTCGAATTAGTACTTCTATCATCATTTTCTGAAGACAAATATGAATTACAGCAAATTATTGGATAGATCTCTATTGCACCTTCTTTTTTATGGTCAAAACCATTTGCTACATCTTCAATCATACTATTCTTAGATCTAAATTTTTTAGGAGACTTAGATCCACCGTCTAAATAATTTGCTTTAAAAGTTTTTGTTTCTTTAGTAATATCTCCGTCGAATATATCAGAGCAAATGTTATTTACAGAGCAAGCTAAAGGATTATTACTAACAATCAATGTAATTTCATTTTGTACAATTTCATTGGTCTTATATAGAGAGCTGTCAGTGCTACTAATTTCTTCTAAAATTATTGAACTCTTATTATCTGCATAATTATTTACTTTATTGCAGTCGTCAATTGTTATTTTGGATGAGCGTCCGTAGGGTTCTGGAATTGTTAAATTAGAATCATCATTCACGATAAAATTTTCATCAGTAGATACTTCATTCATGTCAATATTACAATCAATCTTATTAAATTCAACATTATTACCAACTAAATTATCACTTATAATTGTTTTTGCAATATTTACGTCTTGTTTTTCTTGATCTTCTGTTGTTGTCATATCATCTTGACTTTTGTGACTTTTATCTTCAGTTAAATCTTCATTTAAGTCAACTGTAGAAGGCACACACTCAATTTCTATTTCATGTTTAGAATTAAAGTCACTGTTTATATCTTTATCATGATCGTGACTTTTGGTCAAACATGTTTGTAATTCTGTTGAAAATGTATTTTGATCACCTTTTGAATTGGTTTCTATTTGTGTTTCCTTTCGATTATCCAATATAATAGTTCTGCACATTTGCGAATCTCCCGAAAGTATATTTGGCCTTACTGCAGGAAATATTTCATTAATATTTGCTTTGATTATTTCAGAAGATGTTATCTGATTTTCCGAAAAATCCATTGATATTTCATTTCTTTCTTCCAAACTTCTACTAATTGCAGAACCTATTATATTACCTTCATTGCCTTCTATTGTTTTAACATTATTGATTACAACATTACTAAAACCATTAGCTTCAATAAAAATATTATCAGAATTTACTATAGTCTCTTGACCTACTATACAAATATCACTAATGATTGCTTCATCAACTTCAGTATAATTTGGTATATTGGAGGCACATTTATCATTGAAGCTTTCATCTTTGGAAATGATACCAAAACAATTGTCTGGTGGTTCTGAATTAATAATCACCCCTTCAGATTGACAAAGACTATTTTTAATAAAGTCATTTGAACAATGAATACTATAGTCATGTTCATTTTGATGTGCATGCAACTTGTTATCACTTTCATTAAGTGATTCATTATCAGACATAGTAAATTTAAATGACTTGTTAAGGTCAGGTTCTTTTTTAATTTTTTTACTGTTACTCCTCTTCATGTCCTGTTTCGGATTATGACTACGTGTTTGAGATTGCAATTGAGATTTTTCCGGTGTTTTCGATTTGGCTTTTTGTAACCACCTATCCATGTGTGACTGCTTTTGGATCTTTGTAATGCCAGTTTTAGCAGCCATATTGTCAAGACATGCAGTAACTACTTCAGAGACATCCAAAGACTTACTTCTTGTTTTGTTTTTGGAGCGTTCCAAATCACTGCTCTTAGAGTCATCTTCAGAAAAAAGAGTATCATATAAACTTTCACTCAATGACACATCACTGTCTGTGCGAGTAACCTTTTTACTTCCTTTAGGAGTGGTTTTTAATGTTCGAGCTTTGTTCAACATATCATTTAGTAGGTCTATTCTCAATCTTTTGGGCTCTCTTAGTAAAGTTTCGGCTTCCTCAACCGATATATTCCATTGAGGCATTTTTTTCTCAGAAACAAAAAAAGCTGCACATCGGGGATCTTTTTTCTTAGCCTGAAATACATTGATTGTTTATTTTAATAAAAGATATTTATATGCATTCATTATCATTATTATTGGTGAGTCAGTTGCTGACTGTGTAACCTTTGTACAGTTTAAACAAATCAGTGCATATTGCAACTGCTACAACAACCATCGTATCAATATACAATAACATTACCAATTACTGTTATTGTTATGGAAAAATCTTTTATTAACTATTGTTGACACAATTTATTACAAATTCTCAATTGCATGTAGCTTTATCCTCATATTTATTAATGATAACCATAGTTATTGATAGCAAAACTAGAATAATATAAAATAAAATAAAAAACATTGCTATGCAATTCCAAACTTATTTTTTTTTTTACTAGTAAAATATTTTATATTTTACACTAGTAAAATATAAAATTATAAAGTGCATTAATTGTTAACATATTGTGTGGAGGAACCCAGATCTTTAACAGTTTTTCCATGATATCTCCAAAATACAGCAATGACATGAATTGTTTTCATATATAGTAGGGAATAAATACAGATTACTAAATCTGTCCACAGTTTGTTGTTACTGTTACATTAGTGTTACACTTACTTTCATACTAATATTAATGTCCTATCTCACAGGAAGAAATAATCACACAGGGCTTAGAGTATCGTTTAAATTAATATGATACCTATAATATTGATTGCAAATATGCAAAGTACTATATAAATCTATTTTGTTATGTCCATGTGATATGTGCACGGACAGATGGACATAATACCAAAACAACTGTTTTATCCTCTACATTGATAACAAAGCTTTTCTACATACACTGTTTCAGTGTTATTAATTTGTAGTATAGATTTATTTCATACATTAAAATTCAATGTGCTTCAGTGTCCATTACATTTACATTAAGCTGATACAATTACATACTTTATTTTAGGCTTATGTATACACATATTTTTGTGTGTAATCTATTCATAAATAAACATTGGACACATGCAGATGTGACAATACAGACACCTATGACCAGAGACCAATTATTTATCTATCTCATAAATATGTGCCGTGGCCGGGAATCGAACCCGGGACCTCAAGTTCGGCAGCCAGGGTCACTACCAACTGGGCTAAGGGGTGTACATTTTAATCTGTAACATTTTAATTTAATTTTGTCTCCCATCCCAATACACATATATCAAGACACAATGATAATATGATAATTTCAAAGGATTAGCTACAGTATCACAGCATCAAGCACATACTTAAATCCTTGAATATATGTTACTAGAATACTTTAATTTAAAATTGGACCTTATTTCCTATTACTTCATAAGCCCATTTTGTTGTAATTTGTAAATTTATAGCTTATAAATACCTCTGAAGTAAATTTGTCTCTAGTAGCTTCAAATTCAAGTTGACCCAAAAACTTCCTGAGCATGTTATCCATGATCCAACTTCTCCGTCCATTGTCTCCAAAGAATGTGACATGAATCACATCTCTGTCTATTCGTCCAAACACTGAAATAAAAACATAACTTGGTATCAATGACTAATATTTAAAATTTTACATAACATATTGTTGGCTTAATCAAATATAAATTAAATAGAATTTAGTATGAAATTAAATAATCAATGTTGTCAAACTGGATAATTAATTTTCCCTAATAGAATCCTTATAATGTCTCCTATACCCTTCTTTATATATATTTATAGTAAAAATTAAGTTGTAGACAATATAATGTATATTTATATATATATAT
>DWPT01005702.1:0-12016 GCA_018251895.1 Agathymus mariae mariae
AATAGAAGAATCGAGGAACGACTTCGCGGGAAAATGACCTTAACGTAGATACGATATGAGCTTTAGTCGCGTGAGTGAGTCTGTAAGGAGATATTAATAGAAAGTTGCAGAATGCGTGCTAGCTTATTTGGTGAGAGCGGAGAATGACTCGCCGTCGCGGTATACGAACGGTTTAACTATAACTCTTTCAGATAGAGTTTTCACGTTGATGTCATTTGTCGGTTGTAAGTTATTTCTTGAGTATTTTTGCGTGGACGGCGTGTGATGGTTTAAATTGCACTTCGGGTTGCTTCGGAATAATTTGATATACTTATTAGTTACTTATGTTATAGTATATTATATCTAATCATGTATAGTATATCTAGTAGTATAGTGTATCTAATCTTATTGTGAATTATATATTTGCTAATCGTAATTACATATATTGCCTAAAATAAAATAAAAATATTTTACACTTCATTATTATCCATGACAGATTAGCATAATATAGGGTAAAGGTTATTATGATGGTAAGGTCTTAATAATTATGGTGAGAGTAAGCAAACGCGCAGACAGGCCATTCAACGGTGAGCGTTGCGACGGGCGCGTGACTATTGTATATTTCCTAGGACCATAACACTATTGTCATGTAACCCACCGTGACAGCGGTTGGAACAACTGTTTTATTTATATATAATTCATCCCTCGCAGTACGATACACGTAATAATGTTAGTACAACACATGAACCGAACACCTACTTATGTACAAGTAGCAAAAAAGCTGCAATTACTTTTTTTACAAACACATTAATATTATATATTAATAAAATGCTTTTCATATTAATAACGTGATCCTCATAACGCTTCGTTTACTACAGCATTTCTTTTTTAAACATCGCATATATTTGGTAGCGCAGAAGATGTTATAACTTCCAGTTCCAGGTGTACTACAATCGCAATAAATTAAGTCAAAGACAATTGTAATTAAATGTTTAAACTTCAAAAACCCCATAATTTAACGCTGCAACGGCCCAGCTTAAACAAGAAACTTTTTGTCTGCCAGTAGGTGCCAATGACGTGCGTACGTCCGTGTTACGGTCGAAACGTGTGTGTGTGCACCGTGAATGTGAGTAATCATACAAACGGGTGGCACTGAACCGTGAATAATTTTAATTGACAGTTTTTTATAAACCTGGAATTTGACACACCTATCAACGAATAACCCTAGCGAATGACCGGTCTACGTATCGACCAAAGCTCGAGCCGGGGTAGACCGCATGTCATCTGGTTATGTTGTTATATCTTATACGTCCATGTTAGGAAGTCTCTGTTGTTTAACAAGAATAAGGATAGTTATAAGAGCAAAGAAAAACCCAATGACATTGTTGGCGAAAGGACATTATATGTATCACTGACAACATAATTACACACACATATAGCAGTGATAGCCTAATGGTTTGAAGGTCGGTTTCACACAAGGGAGACTAGGACGCTAATCCTGCATGCACTTAAAATTTTTCAAATTATGCGCCTAAAATGAATTATCACTTGCTTCGGTGAAGGAAATCATCATAAGGAAACCAGCATATCTAAGAATTGTCCATGTTCTCAAAAGTATGTGAAATATGACAACTTGCATTTGGCAGGCGTTGCAGAATGTAATCTTCATCCTTCATCATTACACAAGGATACTCGAGCCCGACAGTGGGACACTATGGGTTGTAATGATGTTGAATAACATACACGGATGATTTCAAATATACTAATTCCGAACTTACGTCAGGGTACTATTGATTGTAACATCAGAAGTCCTGTTGTGTTAATGAACATTTTAAACTTTTTATTGTCTGAAGGGTAGACGAAAAGGCAGACGGGTCTGTTATTATGTTGTCACTATCGCTTACGGAATTATTAATTATGGTAACACCGAAGGAGATACCTACGATAGATAGGTTCTTTCTTTTCTTTTCTCTATTTCTTGGCTGACCAGTGATACCTTTACTGTTAGTGATGTCCATGGGTAACGGTGACCACTTACTATCAGATCTCCATCGTCAGCACAACTGTCGGCTGTTTACATAAAAAAAGATATTCAGTCAGAACGAATGTTGAAAGTTCTTAAAACGTCTGCAGGGCTCCGAAATGCCTGAACTACTTCTGTACGACTGTAACCAGAAGGACAGATGTCTTAATATGCGCTTCAAATAACAAAAGCTTTCAAAAATTACAGTCAATTATCTACCGCGACGATTTGCTTGGTTCTGTCGATCATTTAAGATCTACACGAGACATGGAGCAGATGGTTAAAGATGTTTAACGTGCGGCCGTGCAGCCGGCCCCCTGAAGTTCCAAGTGCCGTCTCAGGCGCAATTTTCAGCGCACGCTTTCAGTCGCGCAACACTCTTCAAAGCAGGTCCACGTATCGATTTTCTTTAAAATTCTGTCGTTAATTCCGTAAGTGACATCGGCGTGCTTGTCGTCGTTCCGGCTCGACAGCAGCAGTTCTATTTTGATTTCTCGTGATTTTGTGACTGATACACTGTAGATCATCGTTTGTAGCTATAAATTATTGATCGCACTGATCTTTTTAGTGTGTCATCGATTACAGTTTTTTCTGAATTGATTTTATATAGTTTTGTGTAATCGGTTCACGTAATGATATAGTTGAAGTGTAAATCACGGAAATTTATCGATAGCCTTTTATGTTGACTCGCGGTCAATGTGTGACGTGTGAATGCAATCTAAACATAGCGCTGTACATCAGTCGGCTAATTACTATTGTACTTGTACATGGCTCGAGTATTCGATAATTTTATGCTATGAATTCGTATTTTAAAAACGTCTTTAGACCTTTTAATTCTAGAGTCGCGGTTCGAGTTGCGTTGCCTATACATAGGCACGTGTTATCAAGAATCTGTCACTAGCCGCTTCAAACCGCAGTTTTATTCTCATACGGCGAGAATTGGGTGTTGTGCAGGAACCGTCATCGGATACAATTTATCGTGTTCGAAACAGATTATAGGGTGTAGTTGTCTGATTGTATATCAGTTCTATATCGATATAGAATCTTAAGAGCAATCGCTGTGCAACCTGTTGATACATATCAGCTGATCGCATTTATATACATATCTAAATGTCCATCGATATGACGTCCGAGATTTATAAATTTTTAAATTTAGATTTTCACTACGACGTCTCCGACCATTGTTGTAAAGTTTTATTTCGATAACGGATATTTTGATTCGATTCACCGGAGGCCTGCACCATATAAATAAAAACAACGGTAATCCACTGCGTTTTAAATGGTACTTCTATAATCACTATTATATAAACCTAATATTGAAACGTAGTTCTGACGTAAGTAACTCGGGGCTAGCCGGCGTCGTGGCAGCGCACGACGCGGAGAGTACGACCTAATATTGAGAACATAACAACAGTCGGGTAAAGACAGATATGCGATCGATGTTTAGGTCATCAGTGCCACCAACAGCCTGGAATGTCTCAACAGGGTAATATCTGAACATTCTATCTTTCATAAATCCTTTATTATTATTCGGGACTTTCTGTAGAAAGCTTTGTTTTGCGTATGTATACCGACCACGAGCATCGATTCAATCTATTTTATAAAAACAGTGTAGAATTAACTGGAAGTATTCGTGATAAATAACTATTGTCGCTCGAGTGAGTGTTAACTTTGCTATATTTATCTACGATAATGTGGAATAAATATTTTTATGTAATGCTATTGGTAGTAACTATGTCAATATTGTTTTATTCATAGAATTTTTCCCCTTTTCTTGGATCGTCTATTTACAACTGTTTAAGCTACAAATTATATTCTACACGAGTAATGTTGTCTAACGTACCTACGAGATTGTTAGACTTGACCTAAATATTTTAAGTTATATAACAATGTGCTAATGTACTTGTATGATTGCAGTAGACGCTGAGGAAAACGGTGCAACGCACTTTACAGATGCATCGACTCCACAATGTACGAGTCCACAAGATCGTCTCATACCCATATACCGGAAGTATATTATAATGTCATTAATGTATGCGACGGTAATTGATCAAGCGAGCAACCTCACGACACGACTTGTTGCATTGTCGCCACGTCGTCGGTCGGTCGTCCCGCCCACAGCCGGCGACAAATAGACGAATACGTTACATCTATTTCTTTAAATGTTTTTTTTTTCCTCGAAGCCATACAAAATCGGTTTTTAGGTAAAATCTTTTATAACGACCTCAATAGAGCCGTTTAAGTACAATGATGGGAATATCGTCGAGATCCATGTCGCCGGCCAACCGTGATGTATTAAATTCACAATTCGCGAAGACGTCGCTGTGCGGCTGTTGTATTGAAACCGATGTTCTTTTTGATACAACTGAATGTGATTTTTTTGTCTAATTCTATGTAAGGTATGGTAATCAGCACTGGCGATGGTCGGCGACGGCGACGATGACGGTGACTCTTACGGGACACGTACCACACGTTTTGAAGTTGTAGTTTATCGTAGAATCGATGTTATCAAAATTTTAACTGTCTTCCAACTTTTTCAATTAAGCACTTACATTACAGGTATTTCATATATTCATACATAAAAACTTATTTAACGTTGTTCATTAAACAGGAAGCATAAGGAAGGCGGAACAAGGGACGAAAAAATTAATATTATTCAAAACCGCCAACAATTTTTAAGCTGAACATAAGGGGCCTTTTACGTAGTAATGATTTATTCATTAATAAAAGTTCTTTCGGTATTGGCTCAACCGTTTGAAACGTAAATAACTCTTCACCCGGTAATTATTAAAATGTAACATTGAATAGCTTGTGGCGACTATCGAGTTACCGCGATGTAACAATACGATAATAACAACACTACAAAAACTTGTACTAACACAATAACCGCACAATGGGTAATCCTTCCCAGAGAACCCCAATATTGATATTTCTGTTATGGCAGTTATTACCGCTAATAAGTGCGCTGCGCCCGCGCACACAATAGTTCGCCGCGGGAGGCACCATGCCACTTTTCAACCATGAAATATCAAAATATCCCCGCGGCGTACACATTAATTTATGCCTTACTTTGTACTAATACACGACATAAAATCGTATGTTGAATGTCTGACAGATTAGGTTGTAAGTATTCACACTCTTTTGGTTCTCAATATTATAAACAATTTTATACACGTGAACAAATTTAAACCTAATTTTGTACAATATAAAGTCCCACTTTAAACATTTAGGATGCGGCCCGAACACCGCCGACTGTGAGGTCTCAATAACCTCGTATGTTAAGATTTTGAGGCACAAAATATGGTCAAAGTATATTAAAGTGTATCGAACGAGTAGCTCACAAAGCTAGTCAATTAGTACAGAGTGCGCATTGAGAAAAAATACTTCGCTTTACACCTGACTGGAAGCGGCAGTGATTTATTGTTAATAACTATAATTCTTATCGATATCGTGACGAACGGTGGCAGTTTACCTACCACTGCACTTACTATTAGTACTAAAAAATATATTGTTAAATTACATAAATTACGTACGTACATAATTTTTGTAAAAAAATCACTAAATATATGACTTAATTGAACATTAAAAAAACTACTAATTAAAAATATGTGAATAAAACGATGTGATGTATGTAACATTACAGGCAAGACAATAAACCGCAATGATTTACTATTTCTACAGCAGTATTTACTTTCAATAAGTTATATTATAATAATTTAATATAATAATTTCATTTAAGTTGATTACAATTAATTTTATGTAATTGATGCCTCCGCCTTTGTCGTAATACAGCATTAAGTACTGTGTACAAATAGAATAGTAATTTTAAATATGTACTATTTTTTTAAATTTTGAAGGGGTTAAAATACAGCAAAATTGCAGAAATTTAGTTATAACATTTATTGTCCGAAACTAGGTTCTTTCTGAGTTATTCAACAGTAAAAAACATGATTATAAAGTCCGGCTTTGAAAGTAGAATGTTAGGATTGGATGATTGTTTGTAGTGATTAATAAGGAATTGGACTGTTCTCGCCGCATAGGAAATAATAGGTAACATGAACATCTATTAAGAGGGCAGTAAATACAATGTTGACTGCTTGGATACAACTATTACTAAATTATATATTATACATTATAACTATCAAAAACTTATTCTAAAACAATGCGGATGCGAATTTTTAAAGTAACGCCTTTTCTGAATTTTAACTATAGTGGGTAACTGGTAAATATATAAATTAAGAAATATACGTCTTTCTTATATAAGAATAAAGCTAGCCACTTCTAGCGACCACACAGCTCCAATTCCATGGTACATTACTGCACTACTCACGGCTGTAAGGAAACAGTCAATTCTTCAGTCGTTTCGTGACAAATCGCTCATTTCCGGCGAAATGTATCGCTTTTAACACATTGTAGGTACACCCAATACAATTGTCCACATGCCAAATCACTATGGTATGCGGCTTTTCAATTTTCGTTCTTAAATCGTAAGAATTAAGAGTTAAACGTAGGCTCTCAACAATAGGTAACCATACAAACAAACAATTGGAACGATTTGAAGCCCATTGCGGTGGTAAATGATATCGCTTTGTGTAATTGATGCCTCCGCCTTTGTCGTAATGCACCATTCAGTGCTGGGTACAAATGTACAAATGGAATAGTCATTTTAAAATAATGCACTTTTAAATTTTTGTGGCTTTCGAGGATCACGTGATCATACTGGTACTTACCTACTTTTGGCGATATTTTATAGTCCTATGATTAAAAATATTGTTGAATCATATAATGAAAACATTTCATCTGTCATTGAAACCGACGAAGAATGTATAAAACGTTTTAAATATGAAAACACGGCGTAATATACACTATTGTAATACGAACACAAAATAAACAAGTTATTTCTTCTTAATAATAAACTTACTGACCTGCATTCTAAGATTGACAGCTGAACCAGTGGTGAGGAGGATTGGGGTGAGACTGTCTTAACAACGAAGCCCCAATCGCGAGGAAATAACTTAAATTTCAGATATGCAAGCGTGAGCTAGTCATATAGAATAGAAAACACAGAAAGGAGTATTCTGCTTGGGCTTCTTATACAAATTGGAAAACTTAACTGACGAGATTGGGAAGAGCTAAATAACGTGATAAAGTGGACTCATGGTTGAGTCTACGAAAACGGAATGTATAAATAGAAATACTTATTTATTTATCGAAATTAAAGTGAAAGTCCTTAAACGGATTTACCCCATCAGCATCCTACTGCAAGGTGCGGCTCTCGTAAATGAGTAGCCCAGACGCGCGCACCACCACGCTGCTAAGGCGCAGAAGATTTATTACAATATTGTAATTTAATCAATGTACGATTTTCAAACACGGAGCAACTTCAGCTCCTTTTCGTCTTCAATCTTTTAATCTTACAAATCCGATAGCGTTCAAAACACACGTGAAACTCGAAGCAGTTTAAAAACTAAATAAAAAACTATTTACACGTTTAACGAGAGCTTAGCACGAGAGGGTAAACTTGTTATCCCCAAAACGATTCGTGGATTTACTCCCGAACGTGCAGAGTTAAGCCGAAAACTATAGAAGGTATCTCACGGAAGCGATTTCAACCTTTTACCGCCGTAATCCTTTCGCCCACCCACGCGCAAAAACTCACCACGAATCGAACCTTATTGTCGCATAACTAACGTGTGTGTTGTAAATGTACGAGGATATACGGCCGATTGGTTCACCCAAAGTCTAAATATTTATAGCAATTACATGCGGTTTCGATAAATAATGGAATCCTCACTTTCGCACAAAACTTGCGGCGTGTTTGATATTAACAAAGATTGAAGTAAGGAAATGGTTTTATTTAAGTAATAGAGTCACTTGTACCGAAACAGTAAATAGTGGCGAGAAGCCAAATAACTCCAATTTAATACAGCTTTAATACAAATAACTCCAGTAGTTACTTGAACTTATTTCGTTTTACGAGTACTGTGCCCCCTTTGTTAGTCGCTTGACTCTGTACCACCCAGTATAATTCCATCGGTACTTGTGGTGGTAGGATGACTGTCGGGCACTATACCTGCCTGGCTATAAGCCCTCTTTTTAAAAATAACCTTGTTTTTTCCCCTGTTTGGAGTACCATGTGGTCATGGTGCTATGGACTCTCATGGTCCGTATGCTCGTTTGTCAGCTACCGACGAAAAGAAAGATTTAAACAAATATAATAATTCGATAGTGTACATAACGTTTAATAAAACTCCCCGTCGGACAGCTTGAGCGCGTACAGGTGCAAGGAGCGGAACTCGCAATACTGGTTGGTGCACCACCCGGAGTGGCCGTCCGTGCAGCGGCACGAATCGCACTCGTCCATATACTTCTCCCCGGGAACGCACTTGAAGAACGGATTCTTTATCACTGCAAACATTCGTTAATAACTGTCTCGTTTTGGGACACCATATACTTCGCTCAGCATAAAGGGGAACAAAATAACAAATCGTTCAGTGTCAGGTACCTATGTGATTTCCTCACGATGACTCCGTAACTGATTGAGTGACCGTAAATTTTAGATTTATACAAATACGACAAAATAATTAGAGCTCAGAGAAAATTTTGAAGCAGGAGACGAAAAATAGGAAATCAACATGTCTATTGACATCAAGGAAATAGATGACATAAGTAGATACTAAAGGGCAAAAGACCCCAGGCCCGTCCTTTGACGTGACGGAACGTGACTTATAGTGAAACACCTATTTTTTCAAATATATTTGTCAAACTATATCAAGACTCATAAGCCATCAATATGTTATTTATGTCATCCCCACACATTTTCAACTTTTGGAGTTTCGTTATCGATAACAGAATGTTACATTGTGTAGAGACCTAGAGGTGTTACCAAACTGTTGCCGGTGAAAAAGAATGCAGTGCAGAGCCAAATAACCTCCAACAGCGAGAACAAAGCTTCTTCCATTTTTGAGTTAACACTAGCAGAAGAGGTTGAATTGGACTCAAGGATGGAAGAAATCTAGTAAACATCTAGAGTAAAAGTTTTTGCGGATCTTAATACCATGAATGAGGCTGAAATAAATAAAGAATTGTTCAGTATAGTTTATACCAGTGCATCTCAGGCAAGGCGTGCTCCTCTCGCAAAGCGCGGTGACGGTGGGCTCGCAGTAAACGCACGAGGGCATGGCACGGCAGGCGCCCGAGTCCTGCGCTTCGCAAAGTAAGCAATTGCGGTTCTCCGGAACCATGTTCAAGGAAGTTTCCTCCTCCCAGTACTGGTGCGGCGGCTTCGGCTTCACGAACTGAGAGACCACGTACCTGGATCAATCGATTTGTATATTTGCAATAATAATCAGGGGGGAGTTCTTGTGATAGTGTCGGACGCGATATACTTACGCTTGCGAAGCGGGTCGGTAGACGGGTGGCGCGTGTTCCCCTCCACCCCCCACCGAGCTCAGCGTGCCAGCCATGGGAGTACCTCGTCGGGGCTCTGGAACGATACAATACAAGTGGTATTGTATCATCATCATATTATATCATCCTCTTACTTTATCCTCTAATGTTCAAGGATAGTTGAAGTTTTTTCCATTTTGTTCAAGTGAACCTCCTCTACGAGCAACGATTACAATCAATGGCGTCAACTTTTTACTTATGAATGTCACTGTGCCATAAAATGTAAAATGTGAATGTGTGATTTGGAATGTGATGGCTGTGTTTGGACTGAATTTATAAATAGCGACACTGTTCAGCGATACCTGGGGGTACTGAGCGGATAAAACGTGAAGGGCACTCACCGTCTCCGTAACCAACAACGGCGGATACCAGACAAGTCAGCACCATCAGTACCGTCTCCACCATTCCGCGAAGCTGATTTTAACGTGCACTGCAAACGTGACGGCGCGAGCGCAGTTTACACAGTACTAAAATGTGCACGCTTATTGAACGGTACGCCAATTAAGTAGATTTAACTAACTAGGTACGCTTAGATTAGGCTGAACTGAAGATTAGTATAATTGGCACGTGACCATTAGCCGATCTCTACCTTCCTATGTTAACCTAATAATTGGACATTTTTTTATGAATCATTCGAATAAATACATCAATAAAAAGAAGACAGTCGACTTTATTCCTTTTTCATTTCCTTAAGCAGCGGTGACAAGATTGGAAAGCTTCATTATTACCTTTCAAAAGATGATCGAATGTTTCCTGAAAACAAAAGAAAAATATAAAGATTGCAATATATTTTTATATTATTATTTTATCTAGCCTTAATACATAAAATAAGTTAATGCTTGACAACAATCCTGAATTGACAACAAAACAAACTGATAATAATTTGTGAATGAAGTCTAAAATGTTGAGCGCATTAACTTATGAAACATCGACACGGGCAAGCTTTTCAAGTTGTAGAGTGGAAACGGATTTTTTGTCGTTGATCTGACCATTTACTGGTCTCTAATACTGCTAGTCGACAGTCAATCGCCTAGACCCTTAACCCCGAGCCCCCTTGCCCCTCTGCTTGCGCTCCACACTACTCATTTTATTAATCATTCACAAAGAACAATATTAGCGCCACAAATAAAAGTTTAATGAAATTTATATAGTAATATGATATATATCTATATCATTCCAACAACAATGCGTGGGACGAACAGCTCTTATGTACTACAAGTAAAACGAAACGACCGGAACGATTTTTTTGCCTCCATAAGGGAAACTGAAACTGAACTTAGTGCTTATTGCATTGTTATGGACACTCAGTTGTAGTGTACAGTTCATTGTGTACTCAAGTGTATGTTCCACATGACCGCCGCCAACACCCACCACACTCGCCGGTGTGTTGTCGCTGTAATCAATAACGTTTAATTATGTGTCGACCGCTCTGATATCGTTAGTTATCACCTCGTGGGTGCATAATTGTATTTTTTTATCGCAATCTAACTTCATTTTGTGTCAAATAAAGTAATTCTAGTTAATGCGACGCGACACGACACGTCTACATGTCAGTGAATTGTGTACAATTACTGTGAGCTGTGACTTTTGCCATTACAACAGTTAACTTATTTATTGTGATATCGTTTCAAGTGTCTGTTGATTCACAATTGGTGATTGATGTAAAAAAACTGCTCTTAAATTACAGGATGAAAGTATTAATTGTTTTTGAATTGATATTAATTCGACATTAATTATTTTTTGTGTTACAGTGCGAGCTCCAACTTAACAGTTCGTTACCGAGACTGCTATTAGTTTCCATGACGTGCGCGTTTGCTAATAATATAGTATTGTGAGATTGCCCTGATACATCAAATAAACGAGATCTGTGATTGATTGTGAGGATTGATTATTAAATATTTACTAAAATCTTGCAGCGCTACTATATAATTTCATTGGTTAAAAACCTGCTAAATTTTTACGAATAAAACAAAATATTCTTCAGGGTTTCAGGAGACGCATACAGACGTACATTTGGTACTCGCTACACAATTTTAATATTCTTCAATAGGTTGTAAAATATACAGTTTTCTAAATCTTAAATTGTTGGCATGTGGCTTTCAATTGCGTTAGCAGTTAGTATTGAAAAAGCCTCATTAAACGCCCGCCGGCAAACACTGTCCACACCGTCCCGCCACCGTCCCGCCGCCGTCCCGCCGCCGCACCGTCGATGCGACTACACTCACTACACTGTACCGATTTCACGTCGACGACGGTTAAACTTACCGAGCACGCGAAGGTCCGGTCGGGAGTGAACAGGGTTCAGAATCTAGTAATCTCCAACGGTAAGGACCTGTCGTCATTGTCAGTTTTATTCAACAATACAACTAGAATGCAGTGAATATGTCAAAATTATCGTTATATACCATGAAGTAATTATATTAATTTAATATTTTCTGTTATTACTACTTATAATTGTCCCGTAGGTGCGCTCAGCTGTCCTTTTAGAATGACTAGGGTTAGTCATTGTTCACACGTGGCCCCGCCGGAGCCGGTCGGTAAGCGCCGAACGGTAAGCGTTCCCCG
>DWPT01005703.1:0-12016 GCA_018251895.1 Agathymus mariae mariae
TTAATACGCCGCTTAAAAGTTCCAATGGGCAACTCACGTATCAACTTAGGAATCTTATTGTAAAAACGAATTCCAAATTACGTTTCGTGTAAGGATTATATTATCAATTTTATTATTAAGACATTAATGTCAATACTGGTATCTTTCCGTAAAGCCTACCTGGCTAGCTACGGCCATGCTGCTTGAATCAGTCACCAAATAACTCATCGTGTTCCGGTTGCGGGCTTGAGAGCCAGTACTTTATTCTTTCTTTCTTCTACTTTCTCGGCCGATAACGTATTAGTGACGCCTTTGGGATTACTCATGGGATGTGCGACGGTGATCATTTACCATCTGGTGGCTCATTTATCGGCTATTCACATAAAAAATGGATCCCATGGTTATTAATTCATAATCTGATTCTGTTTCGTTAATTAACACTCCATTAAAATACGATTACGGTAGAAAACACAAAATAACAATCACTACGATTTAGCGTAAGATAAGGAAGAAGGACTAACTGAATTTATGTAATATTTAGCCGCTGGACCGCATCCAATCTCAAGCATGCACAACACTACAAAGACTTTTAAGGGAATCCCAAGTTTGACATTGGCCATTTCTAAAGGAATCTTAATTTTTAAAAGCAGAACGCTGGCCAGTTTAAATAATTCATTAATGTTACAGATGTATGGAAGTGTATTTAAAATGTGCATATATGGTATATGGTAACTAATTGGCAAACTTATCTTTTAGTGATCTCCAAGGTATTAATAAAGTATAAAGAAAACATCTAATATCAGACATCTACATAATTAAGAATTATCATAGATGTTGTTTAACGTCAAATCAGAAGTTTCAATTATGGATCTAACTTTAAGATTAACATTTGTGTCTATTAAAAATACCGCTATTAAAAAGTCAACAGACGGAAGTTGTATTTGATAATGGTTTACTACGATTGTAATACGAAATACTTAAGTGAAATGATTAAGTGGGTGCGTTTTCTTATTTCAAATTATTTTCCTTGAGAATATATAAGATTAAGGCCGCTTACTATTGAACTATTATATATATACATTATACGAGTGTACCGTCTATGTCCATCCAGCATAATGTACGTTGTCTTTCAAATGGTAAAATCTTTTTCTAATAGGTGCCGTGGTTGCTGACATTACTAATAATGCTAATATTATTAGAATAGACTAATATTAGTACAGATAAGCTAATCTAAAATAATAATTACCAACATATATGTAGGTCAGACGCATAAATTTAGCCTAATCAAAATATATGAATACCTATAATAGTAAATTATTCCGTAAGATATTTCTTGAATGCATTAAAAATAATTTCGTTTTAATAAAGTGTTAGATATAAAGCAAAATAATATATTATTTCAATTGAACATAAATATATATTGACTTCATTTTTAGTTACTTAAATGTTTCTTTGTGATTGTGTGAATAAATAGTAAATCAAATGGAACTTAACTGAATTGGTAGTTACTTACTAATAATATGATTTGAAAAAATTTACACAGAACATGATCGCATTAAATTAGTAATGTGATGACAGTACAACATCAATTGATTTGACATCAATGGGTTTGAGAACTGTTGGTTGGAATGATTAAATGATGAAGTATATGTTCATATTAATTTAAAATATTATTATTTTATGATTTTCCATTTAATATGTAGATGGGTTATAAAAAATCAACGTTCAATTTTTTTTGTAGCACTAATAAAATCAAGATTGATAAAATATCTAAGTGATTAACTGGTTTCGAAACTTGATTTAATGTCATATGTAATAAAGAATTAAAAAATAAAAACAACTTTAAAATATTGAATTAATAAGAAATCTGTATATAATATTTGACATATTGTTATTGTTTTATTGTAATATAACACACTAAAACAAAATATTTTAGCCAGTATATTCAAAATGTAAGTTACTTTATGTTTAATTAGTATTGTATATTTAATAAGCAGAGCTAATTTTTATATTAAACATCACTTTCAAAATTAAATTATCTGTCCTTAAATAGAAAACATTTATAGTGTTAAAGTATATTATTATAACGAAAACTTGATTTCAAATATATATGTGACCCTGTATTTCTTTTTACTTGAACACGATATTCTTTTACATTTACTGTAATATAACAATATGAAAACTGTTATATATGCACTATAATCTCTTGGTTATATAATATTTATAATTAATAGATAAATATGAAAATCATTTTACATACCCGTTTCACTTAGGCCTCACAGTCGAACAAAGTTCGTAACCGCGCGTAGCACGTCTACGGCGTAGCGTGCACTCTACGGTTTTGGCGTTATGGAGGCTGCTGCGGCGGTTTTATGTGGGAACCCGCGGTGACGTCACTTGGATGGAGATCAAAACCCATGGTACGTGGGTTGGAGGACAGTTACAAAGAGAAACGTTAAGGTGTAATTTGTCTCGCATGAACCGATATATCATTGGAGAAAGAAGTATGTAGAATTATATCACTGGTGAGAGATATTAATATATAATTCATGCACTGTATATGAATTTGAAAGTTTTTTTTCGAACTGCGAGTATTGAATATACGTATACGTATACGAATGTGGTATAACACATAGTGAGGTAAACTTAGTGCGTACCTAAATAACAATACATATCAAACACAAATATTATATATATATGTTTGTATGTATATAATATTATATCCCGCTAAATATCTTATATAACAGACATTGGTTTCACCCATATAAAACTAAAATTATTTATTGTTCTTCATCGGAGTGAAATGCCATCTTTGCAACTGTTGGTACTAAAATTATTGCTGCTGTACTAATTTAACGAACAAATATTGTAGTACTAGACGAGCCAACAGATTTCGTATTAAAAGAACAATAAACTGAATTTGATAATAAATAAAATTATAAAATAACATTCAATCAATGAATTAATATTTGCAAAAACAGTATTAACGTTAAGTGTCATCCGTTACAAGTTAAATTTCAGATATATATAGGGATAGTGCTTCCACTAGTAGTAAGTAGTATCCAATAGTAGTAATTTATTAATGGTTAATTAAACTTGTATGTAGTGGAGCAAATATCTAATTGAATATATAAGGCAAATTTCACACAAATAAGCGATCGTAAAAAATATAAATGGGGGCTTACTTCCTTCTTGATCCTTTGGTCGGCCTTTGGCGTTGGCCTAATGGGCAGTAGTAACCAATTACCATCTGTTTCCTTTTAATCGACTAATAGTATGAAAACTCCAATAAATTATAAAAGTTTTGTTTATTGTTAGCAGTTAATTAAACAAGAAAGTATTTGGCTATATAAGGATAGATTTTGTTTCATTATTACGAATATAATCATATTAAGATTTTCTATAAATAGTAAAGTAAACTATTAAATTTCGAAAGAGTCGACAAATTATCTTATCTCGTCTTAAAAAAAATATGTTCATTATAAATTTTGACGTCGTTCTGAGTTTCCCATTGCAATTCCCGGTTAGTGCTGACATGACATTAAATGTTTGTATTCTATTCTTGTCTATGAACGTTTGAACATTTTTATGACATTATTATTAATTTATATGTAATCGGTTTAATAAAGCAACTTGGGGCGTAGTTGTGATTTGGAAAAGTGACGGCTTCATAGCATAATTTCTTGAACGTTTCCATACATTGCAGTCCTTCGAACTCATGTCGAAAGTATTCAGGTGGCATACAATTTTTGACAAACCCAATTCTATTTAATTATAATTATTCAAGAGTTATTGCCATGTTGGCTTAGTGGTTTGACAATGCCATACGGGAGAATCGAGTTTGAACCCTGTACGCAACTTCTAATTTTTCAAATTATATGCGTATTGTAGATTCATTATCAATTACTTCAGTGAAGAGGAACATTGTGCGGGAACCTGCATATCTGAGAGTTCTTCATAATGTTCTCAAAGGTATGTAAAGTCTGCCAATCCACACTTGACCAGTGTGGCGAACTAATGCCTTTCCTTGATAGGAAATCCGAACTCAGCAGTGGCCCGGAAGCAGTGAACGGATTGTAAAGATGATTTTCAATCTAAACAGATTATTGTATGATTGTAAAATGACTTACTTGGCAATTTCTTATTTTTTGCTGTAAACCTGTATAACTAATATTAGTCTTAAACCTGTTTATGTGTATCACACGATCAGCGTCTTTTGCCAGTTGTTTTTATAAGTGTTCTAAGTATTATTTCTGATATATGAGATTTAAAAGTATTTTAAAGAATATTTTACTTTAGTCGACAGCAGGAATGCCTTGTAGAATTTGGCAGTCCAACATTCTGAATAGTATTCTGTAGGTGGAAAGCGTGGCATAAAGTTCTATCTCTAAGTTGGTAGCAGATACGTTCTTCCGTGCGAAATATGTTGAAATGCCTTGTGTCCTAGTTAATTTGACAATCGAGACGTGAACCTTCCGGTTGAACTGGTTCTCAGTAATAAAATATGGCGATGATATATTTATTCTATCAACTATGTCCGTTGCTTCCTTTGATAATAATACGTAATAGTAATTATACAACACGGTTTCATAGTGAATCTGTTATTTTTTTGAGTATTAAATTGCAATATTTGAAGACAGACGTCATATAAAAGACATCAACGAATCTCAAATAAATATAATTAATAATTAAATTGACTGCTAATAAATATCACATTCATTTATATATGGCAATAAACTCAGAGTCAAAACCACGCTGATAATGCTCAATTTAGCGTGAAACACCCGACATCTTGGTATGTTAGTATATGCTACTTATTACAAGTAAATATTTCCTCTATGGATAGAGCGAGATGCTGCATGTCTAAAGATATTTTATAATATGTACGATGTTTATGCTCAGTGATAAATAACAAGAATGTGAGTATTGACTTAATACTAGTTCACGTAAATTAAAATATGAATCATAAAATTTTATTCCTCATCTTATTTATGTGAAATTAGCCATAATAAACATGAGCCATAATAATATTACACAAAATTGTGTGAACCAGTGAAGGCAGATTATATTGATATTACATATCTGATGTATATTTATAAACAAGCAAGCTGTCTAATATATTTTTTATATATCCGTCACGTACAGAATTGTACAGTGATTTGTATAGATTTATCAGATCAAAATCTTTTCGTACTTTTTAATTTTTTGTTTTGATTACGTGATATCATGGTCGTCTTGCAGACTACAAATGTCAGTGACTCATTGCGTAGGCGTCATTCACGTTCTTTCTGGCTTCATGCCAAAACTCCCAGACCGAATAACCTTCTAATAATGTTTCTACTTATATATCCTTAAGTTATGACACTGATATATAAAGACTAACATTGCAAATTTTTATGTGTGTCTATTCTTTAATTGTAATTTCTTATTTTATAAGGCATTTTCTTCCATCATGCCCTAGTTACTCGTATGTATGATTGTAAACTACTCTTCATTTTATGATGGAGGGATAAGAAGAGTGTGTGAAGATTTCTTCCAGTAAGGTAACTGTAATTTACAATCCCAGGGTCGTACTTACATTTTTGTTTAGCTGTGAAGTATTTCGTGTTTGTATATTTAAAAAAAAAGAAAACGTTTGCTGCTTATATTGTTAGGCAATACCTAAACATGTAAAAATAGATTAATTATTACTCGCAACATACGTTTTGAATGTAAACTGGAGTGTTTTAAAAAACCTGCACAATTAAAATAGAGTGCCATTACACGCAAGAACACACATCGACATACCACTTTCCTAGATTGCCTAATAACTTCCATTGTTACTGCCTTATTTATAGCTTCAGAATACTTATTGAATAGGCAATTTCGTTACAGAAAACTTCAGTATAACACAATTATTCTACATTGTGTATGATCGTGCTGACGTTACTATATTTTATACGATCTTACTATATTTTAATAAGTTTTGGAATATATCACAAAAGCCACAATTTTCACCATTTAATTTCGGCTTCAGAGAAGGGTATGCAGAAGCGACAGATCTCAATAGCGAAAAAAACGCATCAATGAGTGTAATATTTACTAAAAATATCATCAGTATGGTTAATATTCGACTAGCAAAGTCGATTTAACTATATTCTTTCATTTTTTCCTATAACGGGGTCTTGCTACGCTCCGAATGTGTCCGTCCAGCGCCTGGTCAATCGGACTATGCGATCCCTTTTATTTCCCGGGCCTAAGTCTTAGTTGTATAGCAAATATTCCAATTAATATAGATCAATGAATGCACCATATTTTTACTCAGTTCAATTAAAATGTATCAGTTGCGCTGAGCTTAAGTTTCATAAATGAGAATTTTAGAAACAAAACACAATTATTCCAGTTAATCTGAAGATATTGCTTTGTTTTAGTAATTTGGAAGTTGGCCAAATACAATGTATACTGGTGAATTTTGCCATATTCAAGATAACAGGATTGACCATACACGAATAAATTAACAATTACAAAGCATTTCTATGGCCTGAATGAGCTAATTAGATGAGCTAGCTCATAGTAAGTGGCTCCTGCTCCTGTGCACGTAGAAAAAAGCATTTCACGATTAAATCTATAAGGAAGGTATTACTTGCCCGTGAAGAATAAACTGCACTACTACACAAGAGCAGCGTCAATATTAAACTGATTTATACAGAGCCTTGTGACCACCAACAGTGCGGATCGGCCGCTACAGCGTCGTTCAGTTCTGTTCCATTTTAATGTTTCTAGTAAAGATAACGCGTTAGAAGGGACTCCAGCAACCTTCAGTCCAAAACAACCACCGTTGAACCACCAATGTACCTTGTTGAACAAGGGGTTAGTTAATAGCATTTGATTCCTTATAATAGAAGACGCTAGATTATGTACAACGATACTATCTATGTAGATAATACGCTACCAATCTCCCCGGCTCGTGAGCCATCTTGCTGTACAATGGACGAGGACATGGCAAATGGTCCTTTGTGTTGGAGGTCATATAGGTCTGTACCACCTAGATTAATCCCGACGATACTTGCGTGGTGGTAAGATATTTTCTCGACTGGCTATCTAACACTCTCTAAAATCGACCGTGAAATGTTCACAGGTTTTTCGGTCGGAGAGCAAGTAGTATTGCGGGTCCGGCGCTGCGTTTTCAGTTGGTTGCTCTTTGCTGGATGCTTTTGGTGTAAGTGAAGAATATGGGCGACGGTGACTCGGGTAGCTCGTCTACATAATTATCGATAAGTTATATATAAAAAAAAAATGCCATCATTTAACTTTATAGAACTAAAAACGAAAAGTTTGGAGTTTTCTCATAATTTGGCAACTCATACCGCTCGAGCAAGTTTCGACAAATTGCGTCTTTTGATGTTATTTTAAGATCACCTTTTTTGTAAGTCACCTTGACTTGATATTACAGAGGATTTAGGATGATTAATGGATTATAAACGTTTATTCATACATTTACATACTCGCACTAGAATTTTCTAGGTTGTAAGTATCATAGACATTCGCAAACAACAACAATTCGCAATTGCTTAAGAAATAATTTTCTATTTTAAAGGGGAATCGATCCGATAACTCGGCAGTCAGGTCACGGGTTACAGCGTCCAATAAAGTTACTGAATGAAAACGATTACTCGTAAGGTACATAATTCGTTTGATACTTCAGTAAAACAAATAAAAATAAAAAAATAACTTTTGACGGTTTAAATTTATCTATTTATTTAGAAAATAACATGGTGCGTAAATAACATAAACATGGTGGTGGTGTCGTCGGTAACTATACTCTTTCGGGTGCTAAACAAAAAATACGTGACACTTTTAGCACGTATATCAAAAGAATAAACAAAACAAGATAATGCAAGTGTAGTACGACTTTATTGTTATTAACGAACACTCAGATTGCCAATTAACATTAACAGAATAGATGTATTGTAACGGCTCACGTGTAAATAAATGTTGATAGTTTACTTAAACATTTATTATTTGGTGGTAATATATGTTATTATTGTATATTGACTATTGATGTACAACAAATCATAAAATATTCAATCAGTTTCGGCATGCGTTCATGTTATCATGAAATCAAATTGCTACGTGGAACACATAAAATAAACTAAGCAAAACAATTGATCGTAAATTATTTTAGTAGTGAGCAAGGCACCAATTACTTAGGAAGGGTAATTATTTTATAGATAATTGGATAGTTACGCGACGACGTCTTGACGCTACACAACACCGGCGTTGAATGACACTAAACTACCGGGTGAACATGAACTAAGGGTATTATAATTTATCATTTAATACTTACCCGAGAATTACGTCTGAGACTTAGGTCTAGGTGTGCGCGTATGCGAACAGCGAAGCGATTGCGGATTTTTATCAAAACCCTTGTGACACAAAGGTAAAAGGTGTATTCGATGCACAACACTGACTGTGATAGACATTTTCAGAAAAGTTTTTTGTAGTATAGATAGATGGCAATGATTGAATGTAATTTTATAAATATCTTTTTTTTATTGAAATTAGTAATAGTTTACAACTGTTATATTAGCATATATTAACTGAACCCTTTCCCTTGCTCCAGGTTGCCTGGAGGAGATGGCTGTTTTAGTGGTAAGGTCGCAAATTGTACGTTTTTATTCTACATTGTAATACAATAAAGATAATTTGTATTGTATTGTATGGATCGATTTGATCAATTCATTCATAATATTTACGTTTGTAATCTATACATATAATAAAATTGTAACTGGTCGCTTTCGGTACATGGAGGGTATATGAGAAAAACGATTATTATGGGCCTTTATTAACGCAACAAAACTCAGAAAAAAAATGTTAATAAAATATTTGTCTGTTTGTCTGTGCGGTTGTGCGCGCAAATCTCAGAAACGGCTTAACCGATTTCGTTTTGGTTTTCACTAATGTATTGTAGAAAGCATCATTGAATATTTAAAGATTGTTTCATCTCAATAAAAGTTAAAAAATTATTTTAAAATAATAGAGGTACTATTTCTTAGCGCAAAACGTAGTTTTTCCGACGCCAGGTGAAGGCAGTTTATTAGTACTTATATATGTTACTGTGTGGTACAAAGCACGAAAATAAAAGTGGGCGATGAACTTTCCAAGTGTCTATTTATAGTCTCGTATATAATCGCATTCCATTCGTTGTATCATTGTTAAACATTTCCTTTCATTAATTAAATAACTATCTAAGTGTCATTTTTCTAAGTCCTGTTTTAACTAAAGTTTGTCCGGAAGATATTGCTATAGGCGGTAAAGCCAGCTTTTGCTTACCTCGCAAATTATTTTGTTACCAAATTTACTTGTTTTGCAATATTAATAAAATATTCAATTGTATTGTAATTAAATTAGTAATATAAAATAATAAAAAAATCTGACTTAAACAAACAATAAACAATATCATATCTAAAAATTATGAATGCATAATATTTTAAGTGATTTTTTTTTAATAATATTTCATCAGTTAATAATTACTGAATCATTACATATTGGACCAATTGTTAGAATTCTACTCCGTTTATGAGGATGGAACATGCAGTAGCAACTACGGGATTGTACTCGAACACAATATGTTATCATTATTATTATAACCTGTATGTAGAGAATTTTATCTGGTTTCGCATAATATTAACTTTGATGGTTGCTTTTTGTAAATAAATAAAAAAACATAAATGTTTATTAACCATGAAATGACACTAAGCCAATGAGACTGTGGTTTCAATTAGGTTAATCTGATTTTGTACGAGAAAATAAAATAAATAAAGGATATGAGAACAGTCGTCTAAGAAAATAAAAGTGAGTTCTTCTGTACTATGGTAATAATTTCAAAACACTGAATACAATTTTCCGTTAGAACTTTACACGCCTTTTCTTTTTGAACTAATGGGTATATTTTCATGGGATTACAAAGAAAATTTTTTGTTATATTTATTTTTTCAAGCTATCTCTATCAGCCTTGTAATCAGTTGTAGTGCTACAAATTAAAAGTGCTTTGGTAAAATTGACGTTTCCAAACCAGTTCATCAGTGACCATCTCATGGTTTGGTGATGTATCTTAAGAGCAAAATCTGAAAATGTTCGATGAATCAGAATAATCCAACCGTGTTTCAAGCTATTCGACATTGTAAATTCATCATTGACGTGTTTGCATCTTCGAAGGAGTCATCATCCTATAGTGCTGAACTGGTGATGAAAATAACAGTAAGACGTAATGATTTCAACTAAGATTAGTCGACAGAAACTACTTCTGTTTAGCACCGAAATCAAATATTTCAGTATTAGTGAATATAATAATACTTTATTTAAATTTATTTTCGCTTTTTATACAATTTTATAGGTTTTCTCTATGAAATTTAATGTTTTTTTTTAATTTTTCATTACGTTTATCGTCACTCTAAATGCATGATTCAGTACAGCGTAAATTTAAACACAGTTAACGATGTATAACATTTTTTGACACTAAATGATACGCCATTCTGAGAAAGACATAAAATAGATACATGATATTTGAATATTTAATGATATTAAAAATTTAAGATAAGAATTCCTAATCTTTCAACAACAAGTTCAATAAGAACTTCATATTCCAAGCGAGAAACCTTGAATAAACTGCTTAAATTAGATTTTCACAATTAATTACGGCTCGAATTAATAGAACAAATTTAGTTATAAGTTGGGCTCTGGGGGACTAGGATTAAAAAAAAATTGACATCACGTCGAATTAGGACGAGCGGACAGATTTCGCATGGATGTTAACTTTTATATATTCTATATTTCCTTATATGTGTCAACTTTTTACATTTTTCTCTAGATGCTGCTGAAGAGATAAACTTAAACGAAAATGTTGGAATTTTCTGGTTGATTGTGTAACCAGGTATACTCGTAGCATCAATTTAGAAAGAGCTACACGTTATAATTAGAGTAGTTATTTATAGTAATATCTGACCAATAATTCGAGAGGGCCCCATGGTAAGTAAGAACATGTGCACCAATAGAATCATCACCTATATTTTGCCGACCAGAGTGATGATTTAATTTTTAACTGATTGTCGGACTGCTATGCTTAATATAACAGTTATTATGCTAATATAGATAATAATACGCATTCCATTGCGTATGATGCAGATGCAAGAGTGGCAAACTTAAGTATAGAAAATTCTGAGTCCTTCCGAAAGTTTCTGTTATGGTAATCAATCCGAAACTGTCAAATTAACTAGCCGTTTGCACGGAACACACTAGACAGTTTTCCACTAGCGGTCACGCATCCAACTTCGTACTGTATTCGCAGATATTTCATTCAGTCATCATGTATGATTGATTCAAGCTGTCGCGCTATGAGCCAACGGTAGTTGGACTTTGAGCTCTTTCCATCGGGATATTTGTGCTTGTCGTGATACCTTAGTGATATGTCACCACATATAATTATTTCTGCAGATGGTGTTTTAAGCGCTATCTAATGTCATTCGAGCGACACCACTATACGTGGTCTGCATTCTCTAACGGGGTTTATCTGGTTCATTTCTCAGGATGACGTCTGTATTGTGTAGCAAAATGGACCTCTGATCACGTCTCGGGGAGCTTCGTCATAATTTTGTGTATATCTGTATTCAGTCTGACAGTTTTGTGGCTAAATATGTTGGAGGATGATTGATTTAAAAAATGGTTGTGTGCAAGTGTGTTTAATTCTGTTTTCTTATGAAAAAAATCTACACAAAACATATTGTTGTCGATATTATCAGTGTCTTAGATTTTTATATAGTTATTTTCTATTATGGGACGGGGAGGGATTTTTAAAAGGTTTTAAAAAATTATATGGGACTTCTACCCACTAATACCCCCTTCGCAACCATTCAGCATTAAACTGATGTACCAAAACTTCGTATGAACATGACAGTTTCTCTTACGGAATGATAAATCATTCTAAAGATACACAAAGATAATTTATTATTGAGTGTGAACGTCAACATTGCAAGCCTTCCTTGCAAGGGTAACAAGATGT
>DWPT01005704.1:0-12013 GCA_018251895.1 Agathymus mariae mariae
ACATTAATTGTTTAATTAACTTAAGATTGTGGAGACGAAACTGCGAAAGAAACTCCTCAGCACATCTTTTAAATCTTTAAATCTGTTATCAGGCGTTCTTGTCATTTATATACACTGCTCCTACTCGCAGAGCAACGTGTTTCTTCCACTGTCAATAACGATTTATAATCAGGTTTATTTGTTACTGTCTTTTTAACGGCCAAAGCATTGGTGATGCCAATGATGGTGGTGGTAGATGGTGATTACTTGCCATTAGATTTATGATCTGCTCCATTTCCCACTGCTAAAAAAGAAGGCCTCGATGTGGCGTGTTCCGCACGCTCTTTGAAGAGGTCTTGATATGGAGATGAATTTCATTCTTCATACTTGAGGTACGAGATGGTAACTAAATATGGACTGACAACGTCGGCATTGCGCAAAAACTAGAAGGTACGAGTATACCCGTGGTCCTAACAGGAGGAGATGAAGAGGAACACATGTGGTGATTTTGATCGACAGTCAGGTTTCACCTATCCGTCACTCTTGCACCCATAAGGTTTAGTTATATTAGTAAGGTATAGATTTTTTATCAACTCACAATCCATACTGCAAATAAATTGTAAAGAGGAGAGAGTCGTGTACTACTGTGAGGCGTTAAAGGGTTGTGTATCTCAAACGCTTGTTAACATTACCTCTTTTGATTTTGTTTTCTACCTAAAATTATCATTCATATAGTTTTGCAATTATTAGTGCAATATACAAAGGATGGAATTTTAGAAAAGGTGGGAAATTACTGGACCACACATGTGTTCATCGCACGCTACTTCGGATGATTTTTAGAATAAAACATTCTAATCGAACGTTTTTTAATGTTTATGGGGAAGTTCCAAAATAGACTCTTCATGTTTTATAATCGAATTGCTGCTAAAAAGCTGCGTGTTTAATAAACATACCGGTGCATGAATAATTACCTTAACAAAACCTTAACCTTATATAGTTGGTAGGGATCTAAGTACACACGTACATAACGAGTACATGTAAGTAGAAGTTCCTACGTATAATTTGTTTACGGTTTTACGTGGATGTGCAATGTTTATAACCTCTACTGGGTGCTACGTCAGTACATTTATATGTGCAATTTAGTTGTCTACAAAGAAGTCATTAGATGATGATTAGATACAACGTATTTCATAGTTAAACTATTAATAAATTCCTATAATTTCTCGGGGCATTTGTACTTTTTAACTTGTCAGATAAATGTTGTTGAATGCGGTCTGTATTATGGCTTTTCGTGAGCGTTATTTAGTTCTTGGGATCTGTATATCGTTCGAAAAACAAAAGATTTGTAGAAGTAAATAGCTATAGTTTATTTTTTAACTTGTTGCATTCATAATTCGCACAAATATGGTGAAATCCGCACTAAGGTCTCGTCATGTGATGTAAAAATTGCCTTTATAGAACATTATCCAGTTCACGGCTATCTTGCGTTATAGGTATCGTAGGGCCAAGTTATAACTCATAGAAGGGAGACATTATTAAGTGAAATATGAAGCAAGTAAGAGGTCACAAGGCCGTCAAAACGAGGGCAGGAGACAGGCGGGACTAGTCATCGAAATGCTACTCGGTAGATGATTGTTTATTGATGTAATATTGTGAAAGTTTACGTATGATGATTTTCCTCAAGTCGAATACTATCTGCAGGGTTTTCTAAATCGATACGTGAATCGAATCCAATTCAATATAAATTAACTCCGATTAGTAGAGATATTCTTGCATCACATAAAGTTGCTTTCTCGCTTGTACTAATATACCTACTTATTGGCTGGCAAGGACTCCTGACTGGTTATTTCGTTGGTTATTACAATCAAAAAATCTAAGCAATTGTTTAAGTAACATTAAGTGAGAGCTAGCATGATAAGTTTATATCTTCGTTCTTCCTCATTGTGGTGTAATAATTAAAGACAATGCATGGAATTCTGTTGCAAATAGTATCTAAATTATTTTGAACTAATTCATACCTATATTATTTATGGACGGAGTGCAATGAAACAACCTAAGTATTAAGTGACGCTAACTGCAATACATTAGAGAAATCCGTAACAAAATAGGATAAGTCGTTTCTGAGTTAAGCGCGAACAAACGCACAGACAAACAGACAAAAATTCTAACAACTATTGTTTTGTGTTCTATTGCTTTAATAAAGACCTTTAATAGTAGATTTTTTTTCACATATCCTTAATGTACAGAAAGTGTTCAGTGTGCTGTATACCTCCAGCTGATGCGTTCAGATCTTTTCTCTGCCGGACAACATCTCGACACGACCGTAAGCAAACATCGATTCACCTCGAAGAACTAAGGTAAGCGGACTTCCTCGATAAGTTTTCCTTTACATGTCTTAAAGTACTAACACACGTTGTGCTCGCGGATTATTGCAAAGTAGATTACTAATTTACTTACTAAATTTATATCCGAGTTCAAACACCGGAACTGTAGCGGTAGTACACTTATTAATATTTATAGCAATATTCCCACAATACATATCCGCTTATTAGCAGGAAAAAATAAATTATATTAATAAATATTTAGTTCCGCGTGTAGTGACCATAGATGTCCCGTTGCGTTATTGACGTCAAAATTCTTAAAGTACTGTCCGGGGGCGATATGATTCAAGACAAATAATTCCATGTTTCTCTGAATAGAAACAATGATAACCGCTAACATAGCTTTTTGCCTATGAATCATTTCTACGGCCATTCTTGTAGTCTATTTGGTGATTGAAATTTGACAAGAGCAAACATTAATTTACTTTATAGGTGGGTAAGATTTCGTGCGCTTAGGTTCTTACACGCTTATTCACAACTCACTTCGCATCGGAAAACTTACGTTTAGAAATAGCACCAGCTTATTTTAGGAATGTTTTTTTAAGTTTTATGAATCCGAAAAATACTAATATGTAATTATTTATTAATAGCTGTAAAAATATATTTACTGCCAACTTAATAGAATGTTGATGTTAATCTTTATTTTCTCATGGGAACTCTCGTGGGAACAGAGCTTTAGGATATGAAGTGTCCTAGATCGCGACCCATAATAAAAGCTACTAAAATGCCAAGTATCATCCAAATCTGTCCAGTTACTGTCCAGTAAAAGTTACTGTAATATGTGGTCAAACAGAGAGACAACAAACATTCTAAAAAATATGTTACTGACTGTATATCGATCAAAGCCAACCTACATTAACATTTCCCAAACAATATTACACGTACAGTTTGGGTCTTGATGCAGTTTTATATTAGTCGCCGGCCCCATCCGACTTCGTTCGAGTTGGACTGTTAAATATATTTACGTGATTGTTAAAAAAATATTATTTTTTGTCTTGCTTAGACATAATTAGGTTAACTGACAATTAATATAGCTCATCATCTGCACAATCACATGTTCTCAATACATACCAATTGTCATTAAGATCGGTCAAGTCGTTCTTGAGTTATAACTGGAAGTACAGACAGACAGGTGAATAAAAAATTTCAAAATGGTCATATTGATGTCAGTATGTCATAAAACAAACATTTTTCATGAAATTTGACAAAAAAATGGTATATACACATAGAGAAACCTTACAGATTTATATAGAAACATAGATTTTATATAGCCTATCATCTACACAATCTCGTGTTCACACTACATATCAATTTTACAGACACACGAAAATCTCAACAGATTATAAAGTACTATAAATATAGATAGATATTGATTACGAAGCTTATTAAAGTCAAACATAGATCATGTCCAGACATTATTGCACTAGTGCCGTTCGGTTTAAATTCAATAGATCCAACCAATCTCCAAATAAGAGACCAGGAGCCATTTACCCCGTCCATTAGACACGAAGACAGATATATGATTTTAATTAAACAGTTTCGTATTATTCTCGACATGAAGTCAAATTTATTCGAAGTTGGTTTTACAAACACTTTTGGAAAGTCAAACTATGCCATTGTTATCTCGTTACATCGGTCGGTGTATGACTATATACCAAGTATCATAATTACTAATGATATAGTGATTGTTAGTAACAAAATATCTGTAGTGTTTCAGTGCTTTTACGTTAATAGCCGACAAACGAGCAGAGGAGCATGATAAGTGGTTATCGTCGCACGTGGACATCAGCAAGACCAAAGGTACCCCTAATGCGTTGTCGGTCAGTAAATGAGAAGGTAAGAAAGAAAGTACTGGCTCTCAAGGCCCCCCAGCCGGAACACGAGTCGTTTGGCAGCTGACTCAAGCAGGAGGAAGGTAGCTATTCAGGAAGGTTTCATGGAAAGATAATAATAGCAGAAATAATATTAATGACTTAATAATAATATAACCCTTACGCGAAGTACCCACCAAGCAGTCTTTTTCTGTCGCCTCTTACGACTTACGACACCCTGTCTTTCCAGTATGGGATTGGGAGGAGTGTTCTAGGGCCCCCAATACGTCTTCATCATTCTTGGCTATACTTAATAGAATTTGACAGCGCTGCATTTAATTTATTAAAAAACTAGCATTAGAAACAGTAATTCATTATTATACTGATACATTTGATATAATATAGCTTATGTCCATCCTCAATCATGTACCTTTCAAATGGTAAAAGAATTTATCAAATAGATGCCGTGATTGAAAAGAATACCTTCGGCTTATACACAGATTCACATAATTCGCACTCTCTCTTTATAATATTAATAAGGAGTCTATATTAATAAAACTATTTTTATTTAAATGTATTACAGGATGACGTCAACTGACAGCACGTACTTTTTCAAATACATCAAGTATGTAGATAATTCCGGATACACCCCCACGAAACTTAATTAAAAGCTGATTTCATATTACGTACTGGTAAGGACAACTAGCAATGTTATTTATTACCTGTGACACAAGGTTATACTGCACTGAATACCAATGTACAGTTATTCACACTTATCAAGGATTTATCATACGTGACTAATGTACATCGCAAAATAAAAAAAATATTTCTCCTAAATGCTATTCTCAGTGACAACAAGGTCTTTATGGTATGTGTAATTTTGATGACTGTAGCATACAAGGTCCAAATCGTTTTGCTTCATGAATGAACATAATATACGAAGAGACGACGACAAATACACACACACACACACACACACACACACACACATATATATATATATATATAGAGAGAGAGAGAGAGAGAGTGTGTGAATAGGTTTTTATTAATCAGTGTGTTGAACATACACTTGACCTTCATCACCGCTTACTATTAGGTGCGATTTTTGTCAAGCAATAACTTATTATATGTAAAAAAAAAGACACAGAATGCAATGTCTTATATGTATTTGTTATGGATAACATCACATATTACAACATAAGCTCGGCTTGAACACACCATGCGAATCTCGAGATCTGGACGTTTCTTATTCCCTATTACATTTATTATCTGTAGTTCGATATAGCAGAGAAGGCAGTTTTCCAAATCAACGGCCGGACTGAGCGTTTAAAATATTCCCGCGCATCGTCCTAATTGATTTATTTAGACACTTGGCGTTCTGCGGGATGCACTTCATTGCTGGAGCGCCGGCGATGTTTCCGCGGCAAACGCTTTTTATGGAAGATTATCAAGAAACAATTTTATAATTTTAGTTTGCAATAATTGATTAAATTGTGTTGTAACAATCAATCAATATGAACAAATTATTTTTATATGATTCGGTTCCTTTATTGTCCACTAATTGTTTAAACGTTTCTGATCATTTTTAACTTCTCTACAAACAGTACTAAGAAGTAATAATCAAAGTATTTTTTAAACGTCAACAACGATTAGTACGCATCGATTGAGAGGTTCAAATGCAACTTCACAATATGTCAACACATCATACCTACCTACCTTCATGTGTCTTCGACCTTAGGGTAATGTATAAATTTTACTAACTTTTCCTTATATGATCTATAGCAAAGAAATTAAGAGATACACACAGGTGCAACTTAATTTAATTTAATCCGATAATCTGTAGATCCCGTAGTCTAGTAGGTAGTATCACTGCAAGGTCAAAGCGGAACTCCGGCTGCGATTCCCTGTCGGGCAGACATTGATGTGACATTAATGTTTTTTCTCAGTGTTGTCCATATCCTTGTACGCAGGTGTAAGTGTGTCGATGTTTATTTATTTTTGTATATTTTACAAACATGTAAATCAATGATAAGTGTTCGCCGTCGCCCATACACTGCTATACCTGAAGCGTGCCGCGGTGCCAGTCGAAAAGGCAACGGTAACTCTGCTTGGACTTCGATTATTTGGATTTGAAACTTAAACCTTTTATAACAATTGATGAGATTAACTTTAAGTATTTTAACAAAAGATTTTAACTGTGTGTGAGAAACAAAATAGGGAGCTGTTGGTGAAAACCAGTGAAAGGGTTAAACGTCACTTACCCTCGCAAGAGATACGACCGTGCAGTCAGTATTCATTTCTATCTTGAAATATTACCTGTTTTGCTTCGGTGAAGAACAACACCGTGGGAGGAGATCTTAGTGAGCCTACAGTGTCAAATTTAAGAAAATCCGGTTATGTAGCTCTCGTGTCAGATTCAACAAGATATTTCCTTTATAACCTACCTATATCAACTCAATGTCAGATTGCGTCCGCGTTCATAATCACGGCATTACAATGTGACCACTCACTACACAGTTTCACCGGTTTTTTCCTAAATTTATATTCACGGTCAATGTTAATGTGAATTATTCAACTCTTTAAGGCTTTCTGACGTCCAATAAAGTTGGGATTCGAATTACGTCAGAGTAAAAAGAACGATACGTAATGGAGTTGATTTGAATTGAGAATTACTCGGCATTTTTTTATGATTTATATCTAATGATAAGTTTTATTTTATCGGATCTCTGTAACAGGTAACTTTGGAAACAATATGGCCATTATCAGTTACCTTTGTAGGTATCCATTTTAGTTTTTACATGTCGGTTGTCGGGTTTGTTTTTATGTTTCTTGTTTTTCTGAATCTTATTTATTTTTCTTAATTGCTATATTTCACATCATTCACTTTGTGTCTTCCAAAAGTATACATTAATAAGTACGTCATAGAAATGACGTCAGAATTTAAATCTATTACAAACGTATACTGTGTGTATGTTATATTATAATACTAGCGCATGACTGTAACAAATTTATAAATATACACACATGATACACGGCCTACGTCCATCCGGACTAAACTACTTTTTTTATGGTAAGGAAAATTTTCAAATACGTGCCGTGTTTCCGTAGATTACTCTCCGCATACAGACAAACTCACAAATCTTCCACCTCTCTCTCCTCTTTCTCTCTCTTTATAATATTAGTACAGAGCTTAAATGCTGCGTTTCATGCTTTGTCTTTTTCTTAATGACAAAGGATGCTTGCAAACAACAAGCAAAAATGATATTTTTGTTAAATGTCGAAAATAAATAGGCCACTGACTATAATTTCGAAAGGCAGTAACGATATTTCCAAATATTTCGTAATATTTTGGAAAAATAAAAATTGATTTCATTGTGTATAGTTTAATAGCAGAGTAATATGAATTGATAGTATCTATCATATCGTGATCTATAATGACCTAGTTTTTATAATGACCTCTTTCACAATATGAATGTGTTGTCCAAACCACCAAATCAGTCGGAAAGTATTTTTGTAACTCGCGGTGTTTTCGCTCGGTTTTGAAAACTGTACTATTTAGGTGGACGTGGTGATATAATAAATATCAGTTGTTTAATCACAGATTATTAATATATTTTTGTATACATAAATAAATCAATAAATTAGATTCATATATTCTACATTAAATTATAAAACAAGTTATTCGAACATATTTGAACAAAAACCAACAAGTTAAATTATGTAACTGTAAATAATTGGTACTTCGTGTGATATGTAAAATCCTCCATATTATTATTTAAAGAGCGCAGATAATAAACAAGTTGGAGTTTCACCAGTCTGTTACTCAAGGGAAAAAGAAACTTTATACTTCTATGAAATTTACTTAAATCTTTACTAAACTGTTATTTATACTTTTTGTCGTAATTAAAATGCACGTGTAAGAAATACAGTGATAGTTTAGTACCTACAAGATTCCTTTCTCTACCTTTTTCCGGATAATAAGCATTTATCCCGAGCAAACTATAGCAAGTATCAAACAAAAAAATGTAAACGCTTCTATCTCAAGATGTATTTTCAAATGCATAAATCGCATAAATAATCTATTTAAAATCATTGATGCTATAGCGTCAAATAATTAAACATACCTGAGAATAAAGCTGAAGTCGAGACTTCGTTATCACAAAATTTATCCGTAATAACTGTAAAATTGATCAGTTACACCCAAATTAGTTCAGGTTTTCCTAAGAAATTAAAAGATATTTTTTTTTATTATATAACTTTTGACCTAAGATCTATTTTGTCGTCACTAAGTTTTCGTGGGTTTTTTTTTATTAGAATACAAAATTGATAAAAAATCCCCAGGAGTCAATATGACAATAACTGGAAGCACTTTGTGCAACATAATCCAGAGTTTCCCCGTGCTCTTAATACTGGCACAAAAGAACAATAAGTGTCTGAAAACGCCATTTATATACACGCCGCCGAGTCCAACACACTCCCCGGAGTACTACGCTGCATACGATGCCCTGGTTCAATCTTTATTTAGCCACAACTGCGACCACAGTCATCCCCAATACGGAGACGGTTCGTACGGCTATGGCAAGAAATGGGCACAAGATTACGCCTACTACAAACCTTGCAATACACCAGTGGCACACTCTCCCCCGGTGCCGCCTTACGGCTACGGATATCCCCAAGGAACAAGCGTTACCTACACCCATGAGTATCCGTATTACGGATCAAAGAAAGCAAACATATACAACGCGACGTACGTTCCTAAATACGTTCCAAATCAAGTTACTAATACAAAATATAAGTACAAGGTGGTGGTTTTGAAGAACGGTAGCCGCAGCACGAGCAGAAAGAGGTCGGAAAAATTGCAGAGTGAGTAAATTTTATTTTGCTCCTTGCTTACATGTTCGTGTAACGTATTAAACACAGCCTGTGTGAAAGTATAGGTTGTAATTAAAAAATATACTTATATTATATTTTCAAACCATTATCAGTTTATTGCTCGTGTTACGTAGTTTTTAAGCGCTTAGATTTTTGTAACTTATTTTTCAAATTGCACTAACAGAATGGTTTATTCATGACCGCGCGTTCGTATGTAACATTATTTTATTTGGTGGCTTTACATCATTATTTATCATTGAATTTAGGAGTGTAGGTATATTTTATGCATAATGAACTAGTAAAATTTACTAGGATTATTAGGAGTGGCCCTCCATGGATATATTTAAAGAACGAAAATCCAGTAATTGTGGGGTATTTATAGGGTTATATGTGGGGTATTTATGGACGAGTCTTCAATAACCGTGTACAATTTAATATTTGTACCATTCTTTGCTAATTTAAAATGTTACAAACAATATCATAACATGTTGTTTAAATACATTTTAATTAAAAAGTGATAAACAAGCAGACGAGCCATGTTCAATGGTTACCGTCCGTGTACATCTGTATCACAACGCGGTGCCAACCAGGAAGGACCGATACAAAACGGGGACAAAAAGGAAACGATAAGCTTTCGTTTGTTCTCGACACGAAGATATAATAATAATAATATATATAGTTCCGCCCTCGCTTCACTGTGAAACACCTGATTGAATTCACAAGAAGTAACCACATTCGACAACAAAATACATGTTTTTATGTTTCATATTTACTCTATCCATCTAAACTTAACTCATAATTCTACTTACTTCATACACCTAAACTTTCCGCCTGACTTACTATATCTATTGGTTGAAATCGTATCAAAATCCATGCAGTAGTTTTGAATCTACTACCGCAGGCAAACAAAGATTTTGTTTTTATAAACAAGGATTACAAACAAACAATTTACAAACAAAGATTTAACTGTTTAGTAATTTGGACTATCGGTGGAGATTTCTATTTACGCACCACCAAAAACTGGCATGAAATATAGTAGACAATTTTGTGAAATTAAAAGGATGGCAAATCAAATTATTCTTGGAGATCTTATCTACAAACATACTTATTACAATACGACATTTCCTTTTCATCCAATCTATTTGAATGTGTCATTCCGGCGCACTTAATAACAGTAATGGAATAACTTTTGAATTTGGAACTTGAATAACATCTGTAATAATAAAAAAAGGAAAAGTTTGAACGCAATTCGCTTCGATAAAGTGCTGGCCGCTAATAAAAAAAAGTACGCCTGCCGACAGTGCATTGGTTAACCAAAAAAAAAAAACACACGGGAACTTCTTATTATTTTTTTTATTATTTTTTTTATTATTTTTTATCATAATATGACCGACAAATTTATTTAGTCACCATTGATTCAACATAATCATCAACCACAATCTGAAGTTATTACGAATACCCAAATGATAAATAAATCAACGACATTTTCTGTTCCTAACAAAACAGTTACAGTACACTTCCAAAATTGTGTAAACGTTTCTAATATTAATATAAATTTGTATTTGCTTACGTAAATTTTCGTCATTGAAAGCATCTCTTATTATGAGAAAAATAATTGTCGTAGAGGGGGATGAAAAGAAGAGTATATACCACACGGTACCAAAATTATTTAACCTCGAGCGACGTACTTTGAATCCCTAGCTACGCTTAAGATTCTACCCGGAAACTCTCGGTACGCTCGTTATTGTACTTTAGAATTCTACGCTTTGCTCTGAATTAAAACAATCGCTTTCGCCCTTAATGCGTTAATAGGAACAATTGTGACACAATCTACTATTGTCTTATCAGTATTTACGGGAAAAGGTTCCCCCATATTTATGTATTACTAAGTTTAGGAAAATATTATCATTGAAAATGATAACATGTTAAGAAAATATTTTCTGAATAAGCATATATTTTCAACAAAAAACGTCTTCAATTTGAAGAAGGCTAATTTCTATATGTAATCTCCTATTTTTCATCTTTAGGGAGGTATTTTTGGTGGGACCAATCGGTAAGTAAGCCCCCTGAAACAAAACAGGAATTTTCCAAATCGATTAATAAGTAACAGAATTCCGAACCAACAATCATTCAGAAAAAAATATATAAACGATTTGATAGCCTCCTCCTCTAGGGTGACTGCGCAGGGTCACACGCTTGTTGAACCATATAATTTTCCAGTAGCAGTCAAACCAAGTTCTTATACACGACTCGTGGTGCTGTACGGGGAAGCAGTTCAAATCGACCGACGTCGGGCACTACCGTTTGGTTGGACCGATGTTTTAGGTCGAATATAAATCAATATATAACGAAACTCCATAGACACCTAATTATGAAGTTAATGTTAAAAGCTCGCTTTTAATTTTTTTGTTACGACAAAATTGAAAAAAACTGGAGCACTTTAAACACAGAAGTGGTAGGATATGACTCTCGTATATGACTTTACATAGTAGGAGTTCTCTGTAATAGTCAGATAAATGTTTATCTTGGGAGGGCTCTTATTTGTGACCAGGCATAAAATAAAAATGTCATATTACTCAAAAACATGTCCGTGGTGTGTTGGAACATTCATTACGCATCTAAGATGATAATTAAGAGTTATTGGAAAGTCACCTACGGAAAATACGAATATATGTATCACAGTATCATGTATATAACTTACATAATTTATTATAACACTAGTAATCCGCCTTCGTTTCGCTTTGGAAAATTCCGCAGAAAATGTCCCATATCCCGAAATAAAATATCCTAGACTATGGCCCATAATAAGTTTCTTTTATGCCAGGAATAATTTAAATCTATTCAGTATTTTTAATAGTTTGCATAGAAAGACAGATGGACATAAAAAAAATTTAGAACTGTGTATCAATAAACTGTCAATGTCGACCTATATTAAAGTTTAAAAGAACTTAAGAGTGCTTCAGCGTCTTC